>JAHWFO010112859.1:1118177-1194785 GCA_023313115.1 Rhysida immarginata | reverse complement strand
ATCTTGAATATAATTGCTTTTGATTAGTAATTTTTTTGAACGATTAAAAGTAATGGTTTTTTTATAAACTATGCATTAAAATGTATAATAATATTTTCTATATGAAATACTTGGTTTAATTTATTTTTTAAAAAATTACAAACATACTAATTTCGAATTTGAAAACAGCCAAAATTTAGCGAGAAATCTTTTCTAAATAATGCAAAAAAAATTTTTTATTATCTCTATTTTCTTTTTTTTTAACGATTTTTTATATAACTGAATGTGCAATATTTTTAGTTTTTTTTTTGAAGATATACGTAATTTGTTGTTAAGTGATTCACACCTGCATGACAATAGCCAGAAAATCACATAATAGGATTTTAATCTCTTTCTCAGCCAGCCCTTTGATAAAGCAATGGCGTGGCCTTATATAACTTCCTTGTAGGCTAATCTCTAATGACATCATCAAGAAACGATCTCCATCGCAATGGTTCTAATTTTTGTGAAAAAACTTAGATATAAAACATAAATACAAGGAATCATTTTAGTATAGTTCAATCATTAAATGGTTCAACTGGTTCCTGGAATTTTTTAATAAATTCGTAATTTTAGATTTTGCTAAGTTTCTCCATTCCAGATACACAAGCTCTCTAAAATATCGAATATTATTGATTATTAACAAATTTGGGGTATATAATTTTTTTGCAATTAATTATGAAGCTTTCAAGAATTCAACAAATGCAGTTTGAAGTTTTTGTTGATAATAGAAAATTTCTTATAAGCATTTTTAATAGTCATGATTTCACCCCCCCCCCCTCCTGTGACAACACATGTGGAAAATCATTTTTTATTATATTTTATCATTTAATTTTAAAATTTGAAGGGATATACTAGTATTAAAGTGCATCTGAAGAAAAATAAAAAAAATGAGCAATTTATCTGTAATAGAATTTCAGTTATATGCATTTAAATTTTGTAATGTGTTATGTGGACTGGAAAAAGGTTAACGGGTCTTATAATAATGCAAGGGGAGAGGAAGAGTAACTACCACTATACGATCTGAATAAAAAAAAATATATTGCGACACAGGTACGTGATCATTCGAAGATAATTAGAATTATAAGAGTAAGGTAGAGATATAAGCCTAATTAAGAAACCAAGGGAATTAGGAGACAGTTTAAGTAATATCAAGGAGGTAAATGCTAGGATTTAAAGTGTGTGGTGGGTGGTCTTTAGATAAGTAAGGGTCACTAGCGTAAGGAAGTCATCGAAAAAAAAAATAAGAACAATGCCACGTCACAATTGGTGCCTTAGACCAGTCACGAGACATGTGACGGGAGATAGCAATTTTAAGTTATTCAACCGAGCGCTCTAGGCGATCTGGGGAAGCGCGGACACAGCGGAGAATAAAATAAAGCGATAGGAGAAAGATTAAGTCAGTATGAATGGGTTATAGGAAAATAAAAAAAGGGGTACCGAGGAGAATGGGAGATAGCTAAGCAAGAATCGGCAGGCGAAGGCAAAATAGAGCGAGTGCGCAGCAGTTCCAGTGTTAGGTAGACTGTGGATAGGCAAAGGAGTAAAAAGTAGCGACATGGCGAGAGCAATAGGACCACCCATCCTGGAGGGATTCATAGAATTGATCCCATTTTTCACGGGAGCAGATGGCAGCATTCCGGTGGAGGACTTCTTAAACTCAGTTAAACAAGTAGGGGCCGTAGTGTAATGGTCTGACCAGGTAAAGGCACTCATAGCAAAAATGAAGCTACAAGGGACAGTGAGTGAGGAAAGCTGTAGAGTACGAATTATACAGAGCGGAAACGTTTACTGAATTCTCCGAGAGACTGGCAGACATTTTTGAGCAGGAAGGACCAGTGCCCGACCATGAGAAGGATTTTGTCACTGCGATTTTGCCAGGCGGGTAGAAGTACTCTTTAATACGCTATGCAGAAAATATACACAATATGCTGACGATAGAGACGAACTGCTCATCGAACGATTTGGTTATGGAATACACCCACAGTACCGTAGGCCTACTACCTTCAAGGGGGCAATACATTGCAGGAATTTGCGACGAAGTAACCAACAAGGAAAGGTTGGGGGAAAAATGGGCCATGACAGGAGCGGTGGAGCCAGTACAGCTGCTACGCGAGGAGAGGCGTGAGACCTGGTGTGTAGAGAATGAGAGAGGGTGGACGCGAATGGAGGAGGAAAGTCACACAAAAAAGCAGCTCGAATGCACGGCTGAAATATGCGAAACCCTGCAACCCCTCAACAATGCAGAGAACGAGATCATTGATCCTCCCAATTCAGATATTTTGGAGGCTCGAAACAATTTTACAGAAAGGACATAGCTGAGGAAATTGAGAATGATGACACTGACGATGACAGTTCCTCGCATAATGCTTCTGCAACGAGTGTGACGTATGCTGTTACACCTACTCAAGCTCAAAACGAATTGACTGAATTTGTCAACAATAGATTAGATACCAGTAGTAAAAACACAGGCCCGGAAGAATCAGTGGATGGGGATAATGAGGGATTCGAGCGTAAAGAGGAGAGACACTCAGTTGGCAATGATTTAGCAAGTAAAATACAGATACAGAGCCAGCAGCCTCCTCATCAGACACCACAGGAGACGGAAACCGCGTGCGTGGCACAGATAGACTTAGGGGCAGATAGTCCCACCAGGAGTGAAACCACTGAGGAGGAGCCGGTGAGTGACTGTGCGGAGCCCAGTATGCAGGACTTGTTCGTGTAGGAACAAGTGGGCCAGCAAAACGTGAAGGTGGAAATTCAGCAGACAAATGCGCTGCACAAAACAGAGGCGCAATGCCCATTAATGGATGGCATCTCTGAGAAGGAACTGGAGAGCAACCGCGCTGAGTCTAGTAGGCAGGATCTGTTACTAGTAGCACCAGTAGGCCAGCAGATAGAGACGGGGGAAGAGCCGTCGATAAAAACGTGGGGCGGGGATAGTCGAGAAATCGTGCATACAATCTAGCCACAGGGACAGACAAACAGGAAACGCCGAGTAGTAAGAGGTACGGCCAAGAGAACAGGAGTGTTAAGCAAACGTCAAGGGAGCGCGAAAACAGCCACGCTGCAGAGAACTGCAAAAACGAAACGCCGAGTAGGGAAGAACGCGGTTAGCAAAATACTCAGAGCAGGGAAACGTCGCAAGCGAAAATGTTATGACAAAATAGAGAGAGACAAGATGGTTACGAACGCACAAGCAAGGTGGGCAAGGAACTGCACTTCACGGTTAAGTGGAGACCACCAGAAGAGAATAAACGGAGAAAATTACAACATGACAGTTGCAAGAAAGTTAGTAAGAGTTGCCGAGCCAGAGCTGACCTCCTGCAGTTTAGTCAGAAGTTGGCATGCACCGTTGTGGTAGATCAATATCTTAGAATAAAATTATAAGGGTTTAATTTTAATTGGGTAAGGGTAGGCCTCTGTGACGAGACGTGTGTAATATCGTAATTGATATTCCATAAGTCCCGTAACTGCAAACATGAAAGCTTAGCCCACATGTTTGTGTTAGTTTAAAAACAAATAATGGTGAACACACAGCAGGTGAAAATAAATGTATTGTTAATAAGGGTAACGATAAAAAAGGAATAATAAGGTTAGTAGGAAAGAAAACCATTCCTGACCCGAGGGAAGAAAGATAGGTGATGGAAAAGTTAAAACAGATATGATAGAATAAGAAAGATTTAATTAATAGGGGATCGAACAGAAAGAAAGCAAAAAGACACACTCAGAAAGAAGAGTAAATTGTGTTATAAGTATTATGTAATAGTGTGATACAAATTTAGGAGTATCTTATCTGGTACAGAGGGTAGATTATCGCTTGAGGGCACCTACTCCTACGAGGGAGTTTTGCGCCATCCCATTAATAACGACTGCTACGAGATGACAGTAGCAGTCGGGACCGATGGCTTAACGTGCCCTCCGAAGCACGGGGGGTTTCATGATGGAAAAGCTGCTGGGGATAAACGAACCAGAGGCTGTCACCAACTGCTGGAACACCAGCTATGGTCAATCGGCAAATTGGTCAGACCAAAGTCCCCCAACAGCCGCACCCCAAATAGCTGTCCCGCCAGAGGTGGCCCTAAAGTCCAGGCCGTCACCCAACCAGCAGCTGGCCGCGCCTGAAGTTGCTGAACTCCATCGATTGGCAAGCCAACCGACGAGACAACCAGGCCACGGCCACCCCCTTAATTTAGGAGTAAGACATAATATAAAGCAATTTTATAGTTTGGTAATTACGTCACAATCGTAATTTTATTAACTAGAGAAATAAGGAATTTTATATATAAGAAACCGATCAAATATGAAGATCAATAGCAGGCTAGGCCTAAGAAAAGAATTAAATCAGGGATTAAGTGTGAACTTGTTGAGACAAAGAAGAGAAGGGTGTGAAAGGCATTGCCAGGGCAACCGACAGTGCAGGAACGCAATTCTTGGAATGAACAGAGAGGAACAATAGAAATCAAGGTTAAGAGATTAACGTTAGCAGAGAGAGAAGAAAATGAAAAAGGAAGGAAATCGCAAGGAACTTCGCAGTGATCTGACGTTAGAAATTCTAACAGTAAAAATGGTGTTACAGATAGCGAACATGAAGCTAAACTATGACCAGCCCGCAAATTTTATGACGAGCTTTATCACAGTGAGAGGAGAGCCACGATCCTAGTGTACGACTCCAGAGGAGCGTCCCGCCGAGCGGAAGTGCACACAGCACGGCATGAGAGCGGAGGAGTGCAATAACCTCAGCGAAGCGGAGCCGATCAGACATCGGGCAGAAGCACGTGGAGCCAAGTAGAGCTATATCGATCATCAATGGAGTCCGCGAGCAGAGAGCACAGTCCAAACCAAAAGAAAGTAGTGAAGTGTCAGATAAGTGAAAGTTATAATTATCATGTATGGGCCCACGAGGAAAAATTTGAGTTGCAATATGTCTCCGAAGGTTAAAGAAAGGCGTAATAGATCTAGTTAGTAATATGACGTTGAGAGGTTTAAGCTTTATAGTAAAGTGTGTTGGAAGTGAAAGAACGGAAAGGGAACTTGGTTAAAGTGATAATTAGACAGTTTATTGTGATGGATTTGTAGGTAAAGTACAGTTAAATTGTTACCCTGATATATTATAAGTTATGTTCTTTAGATATTGAAATTAAGTGAAGTAGAATTTAGAACAGATGAGTTAAGTCCTGGGCATAATTGTGTTTTCTGATTAATGTATTTGAGTTTAAAATTTTGTTCCAATAAACATCCTATTGCATTCATAAATATACACGTATCTGAGTACGTCATTTTGGTAGTAAAATTAGAAGGTTTAGAACATTTTAATAAATCAGAATCGGGAAGGTGTTAAGAGGGAGAACCCTTTATATGTTTCTTAACTGGGCTATTAATGGTTAAGTTAGATTACGGCATCTATTTTGAATAACTGGGGAGGTATAAGGGAGTCCATTACTGGTTATACCTAAGGGAGTCCATTACTGTGTGTTCATTATATTGGTATGTTCTAGTTCAAATTAAGAACCTAAGGTCATTTATTTTGCTTATTTTATGCCCTGTATCACCGACTATTGCTATTAGATAATGAAGGTAAGAATGAGTGCATTTCTTTCTCTGTATTTGATACATGAAGGAGAGTTGCTTAACCTACAATTTAACGTAAGGTGAAACGGTGCTGTTAGGAACCCTCACTTGTAAGAAAATGGTTCATAGATATCCATTCAAGGTTAATATGCATATATAGTCTGTGATACAACAACCCCCTTTTCTTTGTTACCTTTGTGATAAAAGTTAATGTTAGAGGTGAGTATATTATAGAATGAGAAAGAGCCATAGTAGATTAATTAAGAAGAGCTGAGTATTCTAGAAAGGATAGAGTAAGCAGTAGCGATAGTGTCAAAACAGTCCACTATAGGATCAAGAGTTAAATATAGCTGGTTATAGATCAGATTGTTAATTTAACGGGTCTTATAATAATGCAAGGGGAGAGGAAGAGTAACTACCACTATACGATGTGAATAAAAAAATTTATATTGCGGCACAGGTAAGTGATCATTAGAAGGTAATTAAAATTTTAAGAGTAAGGTAGAGATATAAGCCTAATTAAGAAACCAAGGGAATTAGAAGACAGTTTAAGTAATATCAAGGAGGTAAATGCTAGGATTTAAAGTGCATAGTGGGTGGTCTATAGATAAGTAAGGGTCACTAGCGTAAGGAAGTTATCGAAAAAGAAAATAAGAAGAATGCCACGTCACACCCTATTAGTCTTTTTTTTTTAAATCAATCTGGTTTTGATATGCTCTTCAATGCGGATTTATGGCCTGAGGAGTCTTTCTTTCATTGTTTGTCGGCAACTTACATGATTCACAGATCATTCAGTCAGATGGCACTCAACCTGATTGTTAGCTTATGCACTGTCAATCACGTCTGCTTCTCAGTCAGGAGGCGACTGCTTCTCCTTGTCATGATTGATATGATTTATTATCAAAACGTGTGTGAGCTGCACACTAACATTCTGCAGACTTTGACTACGTTTCAGAGAACTCTGATTTTATCTACTGTTTTACAGAAACCTGATTAAATGAAACCTTTCTGGACTTTACTTTATTTGGTGATGCCTTCACAGTTTCCAGAACTGATAGATCATTTAACCGATGTGGCAGCAATGTACTGATTGCCGTTTTCAACCATCTGTGAATCATCCAATGTTCTGTGTACACCAGTATTTGTCAGGTCGACCTCAATGCAATAAAGTTTTTTCTTTCAACCTTAGGGCGACTTGCCTCTATTATTATTTGTAATATATATATTCCACCTCTTGTACACAACTGCAGGTTTAAGATCTTTTTGGATGATCTGTCTGATTTCTTCCTCCGTATAACATTGAAGGTTGTCATAGTGGGTGAGTTTAATTTCTCTGATGGTGGTGATATGAATGTTCTTTCTTTCCAACGTAAGTAAAGTTTTTTTTGCTACGAGCTGGCTTGCTGAGCTTGGTTTAGTTAACTGAAACAGTGTTCGTATTAAATTTGTTAGAAACCTTGACAAAGCTTACACCAGTATGCAAGTAACTGTAATGCGGGCCGACGCTGCCACATTACGCCTGATATTTATCATTCACCTTCCTTGTCCATTTTCCGAATATTTTTGCTAATTCTCCTCAATACATCGAATCAGACATAAATTTTCGTAGCGGCGATTTTAAAACGTTATATCAGTTTATTATGAATTAAGATTGCAATGATGTTCTTCTCTGTGATGAAGTTGATATTATCTGGAACGGGAACATTGCTACCATTATTGGCGTGATTTTCAACATCTTTGAAAGTTATAGTCGAAGAAGCGACCAAAGGTCTTGCATTGACCATCATTCCCGTTTCCTGTGGTCTGAGCATCTACTAAAGTAGCCTGGCATGATAAACAATTTTTTCATAAAAAAGTTCAAATGCTCTCCTGATCCTTGTGATTATGTGAAGCTTTCTGAGGCCAGCAATCTGCTTAAAGCCCTTCGGCATGCTGACAATTGGGCATAATTTACAACCCATAAAATATTTTACATATTTTATATAAAGCGTTTTAGGCTACGTCAAGAAAGCTGCTCGGTTTGAGTGGGCATTAAACTTCACCAGCAGACGATGAAGATCCTGTATAAATTTACCACTTTTTTGCTAATTTTATGACTAATGACACCAGCTCAAAAAAGAAATAATATCCTCAATAGAAATCGTTAGTAGATGGGATTTAAAATGTGCTCAGACACAAATTTGTTTGCGTGATATTTTACATAAGATAAAACGAGCTAGCGTGCTGGCAATTTGAAGTTTTCTTTTTAGGCATTGTCCGAGCGACAGATTCTGGAACACGCCAAAAGGCTGGCTGCATTTAAGCTTTGTATGGTCCCTAACATACGGGACTCTATATTTAAGGGCTGTCTACCTGGCCTGATTACTCCAATTATGCATCTTTTTTCCATTTCCCTAGCCAATGGTTGATAACCTTCCAGTTAGACCAAGGTTTTTTTTCTGCTATAAATTCCTATAAAAAGTGATTCATCCGCCCAGATTCCGTATTGACCTATTACCATCATTTCATTTCCGGCCGAGTTTCTGGAGTCTCTCATTTTTGATCAACTGTTAATTTTGTCAAACCCTTTTTACCAGATAGATAACATGGCTTCAGAATCAACAGCCAGCAGTCAGTCTAATCTAAAAACTTTCACCCATTATTTTCACTAGTAAGCTTGACTAGTGTGTACATGTCGACACTTTGTTTTTAGATTTCTCTAATGTAATATCCTCCTGTTGATCGAGAAATTAATATCTACAGGTTTATAGGCAACGCCTCTCAGCTGGTTTTGATCTATGTTGAGCACATGTAGTTTTTTCTGCAACATCCTAAGCATTCTAATATGGTCTTTTCCATAAAAAGTAGTGTGCCTCAAGGTTCTTCCCTTGGTCCACTGCTATTTAACATTTTCGTTGCAGACCTGCTTTTTGTCATTAAGGATCATAAGTTAGAATTTAACTCTAAGCTGATGATGTTAAGTTTTTTCTGGATATTATTGGGTGTAGGGACTGTAGGGACAGCTCATGGAGGGGCTGTATTAGACTTTAGTCTGCCCTGTCATCGTGCATCACTGAGCATGTTATTATGGTTTGATCTTGAATCCAGATAAGTCAATTGTTGTTTCATTTATTCGCTCCATGGCACCTTTTATAATTGTTTACCATTTTCAGAATAGTGTACTTATTAGAGCCAAGTCTGTTAAAGATCTGAGTCATACTGTTGCATAACCTTTCATTTAATGAGCACATGAACTCCCTGTACTTAAATATTTCTTGCTGTCTGGGACTGATAAAAAAGGGCATCCATTTTTTTACTGGCTCAAGGATGCGCTATATTCAGCTTAAGGCTTTCATTATTCCTAAGATTATTTATTGCATCTGGATCTGGTTTGGGAGTAATTTCTAAATCCTCAACAAGATTCAGTGCAAATGCGATAGTCTTATTTTTTTTAAAAGGAAACACAAATACATAGCGGTTTTTGCTTTTTTGTCAGACCTTCGTGTTTACTGTATTATTCAAATCATTTTATTTAATTTTTTGGTTTGCATTTTTTTAAATAAAATTTCTGTGCCGTCTCTTTACCCCCAGTTTAACTTTTATACACTCCGGAGAATGCACAGGGTGTTTGTTTTAAATCCCTACACCACTTGGAATTTGTCCCTCTCTCGGGTTAATTTCATCTTTAAATTAATTAGAAATTAAAAATTAAAATTATTTAGAGAATTACAATGACAGTCTCCTCTCTTTAGTTAAGAGACTTTTCACAGTCTTTTTTTTTGTATTTTTGTATTTTTTATTTACTTTTTTTATTTTTTAGTTTTTTTAATTTTTTTCTCTTTCATTACTTTCTATTTTTATGTGTTTTTCATTAACTTAAAAACTCCAATTTATTAAAATTTGATCTTTATTTTATTCAATTAGCTCAATTTATATATAAAATCATGCATATCCTATATAATATTAGAAACTCCCTTATGTTAATCAGTCCATATCATCACTATCTCACAAGAGGTAATCTCATTTTATAGAGTGAATTACTTAAGAAGATCAATTTCGATTTCCAGCGCTATCTGTCGGTCAAAATTAACTGTGGAACTTTGTGAGGCACCTTCTCTTCAATTTTTTAAGTGTCGTCTCCTTAAAAAAATTCACTCGGACCTAATTATTTCTGATTTAACTTCTGTTTAATCTTAATTAAAACCGATTCACACAGTCCTCTGTTTATATTTACTGTTTTTATTATTATCATAATTACTACTAATATTATTATTGGTTATATTGTAATGCTTTTAGATATAAAAAATTATCATTACTATTATTAATTTTATTGATATTGTCATTGCCGTTTAATGCCATACAAATTTTTACAAATTTATATAATTTTAGATTATTTTATAATTGTTTTATGGGTGCCCCTGGACAGGCCCACTGGCCTTTCGGGTGCCTTTTATTCTTTGGATACAATATTACTTAATTTCTTATTTGATTTTTCTTTTATAATATTGTTGAAAAAATTTTGTATAATAAATAAATAAATAAATAAATAAATAAATAAATAAATTATTAATATTATTAAAAATACAATTTCTTAATTTCGCTGTCGCACAAATAACTGTTAGGTTAAGAAAAATTTTTATGTACCTAATTTTATCATAGATTATTGTCGCAGCAATTATTTTATCAGAGTTCAATCATTTTTTAACCATCACCTAAATGACATTGATTTTTTTAATTCTAACAATAATCATTATAAAATATTAGTTTTTAAGCTTATAAAATTTTGACCATGCAATCACATTGGTATATATATGCTAAAAATGCAATGATATGTCGGATTACGAAATGATATACATCATGTTTTATTGTAATTTTTATCAATTATTGTTTTTTTATTTTAATATATTATATCTATTCATTATTATTAACCTTGACTTTTGGTTTATTATTTTTCTTTTTGTACCTAACTTTGTTGTAAATCTCATGTTTTCTTACTGATTTATTGCCATTAATGTTACTTTTTGATCACTGCTCGTTTTAGGCTACATCCTGTTGAGCTACATGAAAAATACTTTCGTTCAATAAAATCAATTCAAAAATTCAATAAATTATTATTAATAATATTATTATTGTAATAACTTCATATTAACTTCTTCTTCGAAGATGACTACTGATCATGTTCTTTCAATCCACTCATGCTACTTTTAAACCGGAAATCTAATTGTCTACCTTTATTTCCAAACTTTACAGAAAATATTTAATATCACCCAGACAAAGTTTCTACATTCTTTGCTCAGGAGATTTTCATAGTATCAAATGATTGTACCAGTTAATCGATAAGTGATTTGGGAGATTTCTGTCAGATGGAATGGACAGAAATTCATTCGTTTGTAAGGAGTATGGGCCCTCGTCATTGCAAGATTAATTATACTGTCTATCTTGTTAAACAAATTGTCAATGATCAACATTGTCAACACAGGTGACCATACACTTTTTCTTTCAACAAAATCATTATGTTTCATTGAGTATCGGCCCCAATTCCTCTTCTTGCTTTAGCAAAGAACATCACTGCAAGGATTGCTGAGAGCAGATAGTACCAGAGAATTTAAGCTAGAAACAGTCAGGTTAGGAAAAATATGAAATTTTTTCAGTGAGAGTTTATTGCCTATAACAGTTTACCCTGACAAAATGAACAAATAAACCACTATTATAATATATTATAATATTGTAACAACGAGTCCTTAGAAACTATTAGATTGTGTGAAGCTGTAAGAAACCACTACCTCCCCAATCTGTCACAACGCTTTCGCAACAAAGAAGAATGGGTAAATGCACTCACATACTCACTTATCGATCCTTATTTGGCAACCAAAATGCTTAAATATTTTTACCTTATTTTACCCATCATTTAATAAAATGAAAAAGTACAAATATTATCTCCTAATTACATTTAAAAAGCCTAATATTTCTCAAAGGATGTTAAGAAACTTATGTGAACCCCTTTTTTATTTATTTAAAACTACTCTATATTTTTCCCCCTATTATACATTCTTGATAATAAATTATATGTCTTTTTTCTCAATTTCTAGGGACCTTTCTTTCAAGAGAATAAATAAGTCTTAGTGCAACCACCTACTAAGCCAAACCATCTTAATTTAGTGTTGTATCCGAGAAACAGGGATAGAAGGTGTGCTCAGGGACCTTACATGTTATTCCCAAAAATTTCCTAATTTAATTAGCTCCTGGGTTCTCACAATGGTGCAGTTGCAACCGGATCTTTTTTCTTCTTAATTTTCTTTCTATAAAAAATTTGGTGAAATTTCATATTTTTAGAAGTGTAATGCCCATTCACAATGGTTCAGTCAGTGACAAGATTTTTTTAAAGATTTAGAGTAAATTCATTGTCATTATACAATTGTGCAGATATTAAGGGATATGTTTTAGAGTATTTCAGCAAAAGTTATGTGAATAAGAAAATACAAATTGATATATTTTAGGTAAGCTTCTTTTAGGAATATCAGGTTTTGTTTACAGAATATTTTGTTACAGCAAACATTTAATTATTCAGTTCCTTTAATTAAACTGTTAGTAATTTTAAGTAATTTTGACTTTTGGGGTATTATTAAATTAAAACGAAACAAAATAGTAATGAATTGTGATGCACATGAGAAAGAGATTGAGAAAAATGTGCAGATTATAAGCAAATGTCCAACTGCTGGGTTTATATGTAGAGATTCCAGTTTTTGATGAGAGCCAAAATGTGGTAGAATTTTTTCAAAGAGCAGAGGGAGTTGCAGCTGCAGGGAAATGGGTTGAGGCTATCACATTGCCAATGTTCTGAATCAGGTTGGCAGGAGAACCATTATATTATGCTAGAAAGAGTGAAGATATGTTGGGAGTGGATACATATGCATTGATCAAAAGGCTGATGAGTGCCCGTTTTCCCAGGCCTAACCAAAACAAAAATGAATGTCTGTTATCAGAGTGCCATCAGGAGAGGAATGGAAGTGGAATGGAGTTTGCAACAAAACTCCAATCTTTGGGGAGACATAGTTTGATCTGGTTGAAGGTGAAGAAGAGGTGGCAGAAGCTAAGATAGAATATGGAGAAGAGTATGGTAGGATTAATGCCACATTTACAAAGAGGAATGGTATATATGAACCCTAGGATTTGGCATGAAGTGGTAAATGCAGCAGAGAGTATTGAGGAGACGAGAAAAAAATAAAGGTAAAGACAGTTGCAACGAATGTGGTGACTGATGCAGAAATGGAGGTGAAAATAACAGCAAGAATTGAAAGGAATATTTGTTGAAAGATGGGTGAGATGGTGAAAAGGATGTTGGAACAATACAATAGGGAAAAGGGTAAAGGATGGGCTGTGCTAGAGGGTACGAGTTGAGAGATAGAAGGGAAGGAATCAAGTGACACTTCAGAAGGGATAAAAAGAATAAGCCTTTCAAGGTCAACAAGGAAAATTAGGTGTTTTAATTGCCAGAGATTGAGACACTTATCATCACGGTTTTATTTGAATAAATCCTGGGATATTGTTTGTAGATTTTGTTCAAGTAGGGGTCACTTTGAATGAGATTTTACGAAAACAGCATGAGAGATAAAACCTAGAGGTGCGCAAAGATCAGGAAAGGAGGTCCCTTTTCGGATCAGCATGGAAGACATGATGAAGACAAAAAGTAAGAGAAATGATGGTAATAAAATATTGTTGAAAGACATTAGCTGTTTAATGGTAGAAGCAGGAATGGGGACAGTCAAAGCAAAAATGCTGACAGATACAGGAAGTAAGGTTAGCCTACTATCGGAAAATTTTTTTAACATTTAGGGAGAGATGGGCATCTAATTAGAGCAATTGAAAACCCCAAATTGGAATTAACAGTGTAACGTCCCTATTGACCCTTTGGCTGTTTTACTTCAAAAAAAAATTAACGAATAATACAAATAAACATTCAGTTTATTGCCATTTGTTCTGATGGTTATAGTTGAAATATTTATTTTGGGGATAAGTCTAAATAGAGAAATATTAAGATAATATTCATTTTTATGTTTATAATAATTAGAAGATGATAGAAATATGTATCTTAAGCGTAGTTTTATACTGACAGCAATGATTTATAGCTAACAATGAGACTAGAAACCATTAAACTACGTTTGTTAAGAAACAATGTTATTTAGAGAAAGGAAATAGGTGATTCCAGCCATGGCTTCAGTGGCGAGATGATGCCTTGAGGAGATATACTTTACAATAGTTGCTCTGATTTCATTGCCGAGATGAAGGACCCAATTAAGATTTTATTCCTTTAGCAGCGCTATTGAAAAGACAATACGAGGAAAATCAGTACACCTCATGAAGGTATGATCTCGATCATTGATTAATATTATGATATCCTACGACATGGATTTAATTTGAATAAACTCGACATTAGTTTGTGAAATGACGAAAACAAGAGAAGAATTCTTGCCCTGATAACTTTATCAAATTGTTGATGCACTATATTTTGTATTTTTTTATTTTTTCCTCATCGATTCATCACTATTCCACGCAACTTGTAAGACGTTCGATGATTGTGAAAGTACAAGCCTATGATCTGCCCAGAAGGTATTGGCAATTTGAGTACTGGAGTCGACGCTCTTGCAACTGCGTAAAAGTCGACGCTCTCATTTAAAAAAACTTCTTTAATATATTTTAAAGTGGGACCCAATAGTGACACCCCAGAATTAAATGAATTACAAGCGATTAGCCTATTTATTAAATGCGTTCAATAGAAAGCGGTGACTTTCTATTTTAAAGAAATTTAATAATTTATAGTCTAATGGGAAGAAGAGAAAAAAATAATACGAGGGTTGGGACATAACTCATTGCAACTATTTTTTTTCTTGTAGATATGTGAACGGATCACAAATGTATGTGTCATGTAGAAGTTCTGCAGGCATAGTGTGGATGCAGAACAGCAGATAATAAGCTACAAAATAAAAATCAAAAAGATAAGCATTAACTAAACTAAAAATGAAACTATAAATTTATAGACTAAACCAAGCTTATAGCCAAATTAATATATCTAAAGATAAGATAAATCATACATAACAAAAGCTAATAAAACAAACGAAAAACGCAGATTACATAGAACAAGTTGTAAGAAAGCCAATAACTATGAAGTTATATACTAAAACCACATTATATAAAAATTACATATACTAATATAAAAATTTCATATACTAAATTACAAGCTAGTAATTATAAACAACAATGTATACAAAAATATAAAAACTAGAGACACTGGATATAAGGCGTCAAAAAATAAGGTCAACTCAAGTCTAATGGATATCGCTGGTACGTTTAATATATCTGGTCTGACCATTTATGTCTTTAACGAATACTGACCCACTAAAACTCCAGGCGTTCGTCTTTCCATAATGTGCTTTTGCTTCCTGCAGAAGTTTATATCGTTGTTAAATCATCCATGATAGCCACTTGTGATTGCTGAGATTTCAACTTCATACGGTTTTTAATTGCAAGATCTCGAAGTAAATAGGAAGAAAACCGAACAATTAGAGGGCGAGGTTTACCAGACGTGCGAGGGCCCAACCAATAAGCCACGACACTATCCTTAGGACTTATCGTAACATCTAAATTGTCAGCAAAAAACGTCGGCAACTTATCGATGAGTATTTCAGATGGTTGCTTGGCCAGACCAAAAATCCGTAAATTGCCCCGTCGCGAGTGTTGCTTGAGGTTATCTAGTTCCTCAGCCATCATGTCAATTCTGGAGCAACTGTCGACGTAAACTTCGTTGTTTAACTTTTCGAGATTATCTTGCAGCGAGTTGCATCCTGCATCGAGCGACTTCAGTTGTGTGGATATACCATTTCAAGTTATTTCATTTAAATTATTGTTCACCGCAGATAACTTGGTGTCTAAAAGTTTTGAGAGTTTATCAATGATCTTATCAGAAATCAGGCTCCAAAAATTCGGGTGCTCGTAAAGTGTCAGAATAGCAGATTGCTGATAAGAGAGGTTCATAGGATGTAGACTTTACGGGTATCCCACCAAAAGCCGATTGAGTTGAAGAAGGTTTTGTTAGTTTCTCATTAGGTTTCAGCATAATCGCAGTTTATGGTGGAGAAATAATATAATACCTTCAAATAATGTCAAGCTTAACAAGTGTAACTAAGGAGCAATTACATTGATCAATAAAATACAATGATATTACAATTGAGAACAATCTCGCCCTGCAAGCTATATGGAAAAGTCCATTCAGCTAGTAAATATCGATATTACACAATTCACCATAAGTAAGTGCATTTAATTATTAATTCCAATCCAAGATCAAAGGCAGCATATCAATAATTACTATAATCCAAGAAACGGGTATGTCGTAAGGTCTATGGCTTGCTTACTGAGAGTAGGCTAAGGAGAACGCATGATGTACGACAGCCGGAAGTAAACAAAAAAGATTTCTATTAGTTTTTAAAAAAAATTGAAATATATAATAAAAAAATAAAATCAATGCTATAAACCATCAAACATCTCCGATTTCTTACAAAAATTTTCAGACCAAAAGAATCATTTTTTAATTTAACAAAAAAAGTTTCCCGAGTTATCACAGAAATCATTTTTTCCTTCAAAAAATGGCGTGGCATAAGACGATTAAAAAGAAAATTATTATTCCTTTTTTTTCAGAGGTTGTGTGTGAAGGTTTAGTCAAAGTAAATGGACATTAAGAGAACCAGGGAGTGGTAAAACCTACGATTTACATGTGCCAGGGTTGAAAACAGCTAATGTTTTAGTTGTGTTTTCATAGAGGAATACGGTGCCAGTCCAAGTGATAAATTTTTCCCAGGAGGAATTCTCTTTAAATAAAGCTACTGGAATTGGAAGTATTTTTAGACAGAACAACCATAGAAATGAAAATATGAAGCATAAAAGAGCAATTAGGATGGAAAGATATTTGTAGTATTTTAAATTAGAACATATGGAAGGAAACAATCACAATTAGAGGAACTATTGTGGCAATTCAGAATATGTTTTGATCAGAGTGAATTTGATTTGGGGTATGCTCACACATTTCATCATAGCATTGAGACAGAAGGCGCTTGCCCTATTGTGCAAGCTCCCTGTCACATTCTATATGCACAAAGGGAAATAATGGATAAGATAATTGAAAATTTATTGGAGCATGATGTGAATGAAGAGTCTATGTCACAATGAACCGCACTTGCCCTGTTAGTGAAAAAGAAAGATCGTACGTTTAGGTTCATGGTGAATTGCAACAAATTGAATAAAGTGTTGAGATTGGATGTTTATCCTCTGCCTTTAAAATCAGAAACTTAATTGGCATTACAGAATGCCAAGATTTTTATCACAGTAGATGCGAATCAAGGGTATTTCCAATTAGAAATAGAAAATGGTTGTAAAACGGGACTTGTGATTCCAGGGGGCATTTTTCAATTGAGAAGACTACATATGGTTTGGCGAATTCTTCTGAACCTGTGGGAGCGCACAGCTGAACATATAATTGCTCAGAGCAAGAGCAAATTGGCTTCCTGATCTTTTCGACAAATTACCTTTTCGACAGAGGACTTGGAATTTTTATTTGAGCAAATAAAAGAGGCCAATATAAAAATGAAACCCAAAAAATGTTTATTTGTTAAATTCAAATTTAAATTTTAGGACATATAATATGTGAAAGAGGGATTGCCCCACACCCTGAGAAAATTCGCCAGCATATTGAATATTTTAGCAAAATTGCTCTTTAAAATTTAACTTCGAAGGAAATTCCTTTTGAATAGACTGAAAAGGATGAAAAGGCATTTAATACAATGAAGACAACATTAATTATGGCTCCATTTTTAAGGGGTACCGATTTTTCTAAAGAATACATTTCGTCCATAGATGCTAGTGCTTTGGGAGCTTTGGGAGCATTTTTGTCACTAAAAGTAGATGGGGATGAATTACCAATTGCATTTCTTAGGAAAAACGGTTTAATTTATTCAACTATGGAAAAGGATTGTTCAGAGGTCATATTTGCTGTTAAGCTATTCAATGTATATTTTCAAATTAGTAGGGGCATTTTCTAATTATTACCGAACATAGGCCACTTAAACGGCTGTTTAATGTCAATGATCTTGGTTCGAGATTGCCCAATGGGGATTAACATTGCAAGAATTAAATTTCGAAATAATATATAATCCAGGATGCATTTATAGCAATACAGATTGCTTTAGCTGAGTAACAACCACTACCATTACCAATGCTAAGAGCCTGTGGAGGAGCAAAAAAGAGATGCAGTCACAAAACCTTTAATAGAGAAATTAAAACACGATGGCTATAATGTCCTGACGACTATTTTCTTGATGGAGATGGAAGTTTATATGACATAAGGCTTTCAGCTACTGGTCATGAAAGATGGGAGCAGATGGTTGCACCTAAATTGTACCGTGACCAAATAAAACGAACTTTTCACTCCATCCCATTGAGTGGTCTCATGAAAGTGTGAAAATTTCAGCAAAAATAAATAAACAGTTCTTTTGGATAGGGATGAATAAAGATATTCAAGAATATTGTAAAGTGTCTGAGAACTTTCCAAGATGGCGGAACTGAAAGGAGCAATGTAATAGTGCTCTTCAACAGCGGTTTGGAACCCCTGTTAAGATGGACTCATCCTCTGTTTTGGCTTGATTAGCTGGTAAATCATTTTTACATTTACTGTATTGAATTCATTTATTACCTGTTATCATGCCTTGTGAAAATAAGTTGGCGCCAGCTTCAAAATTAACTACTGCGCGCCATCTTTCATGCGATTCACCGGCGAAAAGTGTTTCCGACAAGACGTTTGCTTCCATGTTTGAAAAAAGCATTATCGCTTATTTTTCTGACTCTGCATCTTTCGACAGACTAATTACTTTATTTGTTGATAAAATTATCGAACGATTGGAAGATAAATTCCACTTTTCCGACATAATTTCAAAGCTTGAATCCTTGCTCGAAAATATGGAATTGACCAGCAATCGACTCGCCCACCTTGAAACAACAATTTAGCGATTTCCAAACAAAGCTAGATTGCGTTAACTTTACTTTTCTCCAGGATATATCGACTTGCCTGGGTGCTGCCACTAACCACATCGATGATTCGGAGCAACATTCCAGGCGCTCAAATATTCGGTTCTTCGGCGTCCCAGAAGAGCTTATGGAGCAGCTTCCCACCAAAATGTCCGAGCTATTTTCCAATGAATTGGCCATCACCATCGATAGCACAAATTTTGTAGCTATTCACTGTATTGGACCTCGCTCTTCTCAAGCCCCTCGCCCAATTATTGCTCAGATGTCCTCCTCATCTCTTAAGGACTTAATAATTAAAAATCTTATAAAATATGGGCTTCTGAAATTAGCAAAGGGTAGAATATTTAATTGCCTACACGTTTAATACTTTACATCCTCAGGGAAACAATAAAGTATGATCATGTTCACAAATTTATGGACATATGCCACCAATTGAAATGCAAATTTCAACCATGGGGTTTAACAAGGAATGTTATTCGTCCGAATTACACAGTTCATGATTCATACTGCCATGTGTAGATAAATTATATAATCATAAGTTAGCCGATCATAGAAAATAAAATAAAATAAAAATAAAAATTAAATAAAAATAAAACAAAATTAAAGACAAAATAAACAAAATCGTTAGATAACATAATACTAAAAGGCTCTTAGAGGCAGAGTAATCATCGTGATAATCAATATTCCAACAATCGATATTTATTGCTCACGTGGCCGATTTCGATCGTTGCTGTTGATCACTTCATTTACTACATCCAGGATCGGGTTCTTTATAAAACTTGTCTGGTTGTTTAAAAGTAACGCCTCTCTTGCTAGTACACGTTTTCTGATTTCTAAAGTTTTCAACTTGAGGATTCGTCTTTGGTCCTTTTCATGTTTTATAATACTCATAATTTCTTGGAATTAAAAATTGCCGGAGATCAAAAATAATCAAGAATCGCTGGAGAAAAGGTCTAATGCATTGACGATGGTTATCGTCGAAGATTTGACTGCTGCCAGGAACTCTCTACTACGTGCGGCCAAAGCTTAATTCGGTCCCAGAAACACTTGGAGTTTTGGTGAACATTTTCTGTCAAGAGGAATGGGATAATGCGATCGTGAGCCAGAGCCAGCCATCCATCCCCTATTCGTCCTTCTTGACTGTAGATGACAGTAATTTCTGGAGGGGAGTCCATTTTATATCCCTCTAGTTTGAGAAGTCGTCTCTAGACAGGGAAGGGGTTTTATCTCATTATCGCCGTCAATGTTAACAGTGTTTTAATAATTTACAATTCAATTGCTTCTGCCTATGATCGTAAATTTGAAATTTATTTTTGGAAATGCAAACATGTAAATCACTCAAGCTTTTGAGTGATTCCATTTCTTTTGTTGTTCAGTTTTCCTCTTTGCCATTGGTTATTTTCTTTGTGGAAAACTGGGTGAGCCATATCCGGTTTTTCACTGATAATAAAACATTGTTCGATCATAAATCGGCCTAGGTCTAATGACTCGTTTGTCGCATGATCCTACATTATGCAGCGTATCTTAAAGGAGAGTTTATCTCAGATTAAAATTCTGCTAATCAAGTTTATTATAGCAGAATAATAGTATTCCTAATATTTTTATTATTCTCCTTTGAAACTGCGGAATACTTATGTGGTCATCTTTGATATTGATTCTTCTAGATTCGTTTGACCTGATCTGCGAGTTAAAATGATGATAAGAAATAGATATTTCAGTTAAATACCCTACAATAATTTACTGATAAAAATATATAACAGTACTGGATTATTTTGAAGGTTTAATCCAAATTTTCTAATTCCTTGCTCCAATTTCATGTTGTGAAAAATTGTTTGTTAAAAGAGCATTCTAACACTACATCAAACTATGAAATTTGGAACATTAGAAGAGTGCTTTGTTCGTATTCCCTTCCTAATGGTATTGTGTAAAAAATTTATCCTATGTGATTTTAATTATGTGTTTAGATGACCTTATAACAATATTTGCTTATTATCTATATAAGGTTTTCTATACACTCTAAAGGGTTGGATATTTGTTTTGGCAAGACTGATATATTAATTAGAATGTGACTGAGCAGATAAAATTAATGAGATGCGACTAAATACGAGTTAATTCACCTACTATTCATAACTTTTAGTGTTACATTAAATAGGGTTTCATTACATTGCTTACTAAGCTGATGGACACCTGAACTCTTTTCCTGAAAGAATCAGACTTAAACAACCTTCAAAATTTCTATCTGTTAGTGTGTAAATTGACATGGAATGGGGTAAATTAAACTCCACCTAGTTTGCAGGTATTAATAATTCCATCCTAAAATGTCATTTTGCTGTAAGTGGTGACCCAAATTCAGGTTATGAATTTAGAGAGAAGAGGTGAGCGACAGATCCACCTACCTTTGGGAGGATAGATTATAATTGCTTTGATCTTTGACTAGTGCATATCATCAAGCTCCAATTGATTCTCCTGGATCTTCTATCCTGTTTCCCATCAGTTGTCTGCTGGAAGTGTCCAACTTCTACGATAATCCTCATTTCAATTATTTTGGCCATTGAATTTTCTGTTGCTCTTGAGCTTTCTTGACTACTCCTTCTGGCTTGCTTTTCTGTTCTCCCATTTTAAAAATTTAACCATCAGATTCAACCTTTAAGTGATCATTTAACGTCTACTTGAGGAGTAACCATTCTATATTTAAACTTAGCTGTCTACTTAGAAATAATGACACATATACAGCTAACAACCATATGTGGTTTTGGGTAATTAACATTGACAAGCAGTTAATTGAAATAGAGTAAAGAGTTTTGAATTAAGAAAGAAAACCAGTAAGGTGTAAAGGTGTAGGGTTTTCTTTTAAATTTTGCCAAGGTCTATCAACCAAATTACTGTGTTACGCAATTCTAACCTTTTCTTTTGACAATCTTATTTTCCTTTCTCATCACTATTGGCGTTTTGTCATGTATTTCACTATTATCATAATCGCCATTTGGCCCCAACCGAGGCTCCTAGTAAAAATCTAACAAGCAATTGGTCTGAGTGTTTATGTTCTCCAAAATCTCTCCCATTACTTTTCTCCTACTTTAGCTGCTTTTCTTTTATTTTGCTTCAGTTTCAATTCTATAATTCATTTACCAACTCGACCTTCCTCTTCACAGTTATAAATAACACAGTCATTAGTTTTCTATTTTCTTCCTGCTTGAATTTGTTTATTCTCTCTTAAAAAATTTTGCGATATATATTTCTCCACAATCATCAAGTTTATCCACGTTACTAAAGATTATCCACCTTACTCACTATTATCCCTATCCACTTTATTGGCTATTCTATAACAGTGTTATTGCCTTATCTGCAACTACCTCAGGCTTATTTTAAGTCTTGCTTATTCTCACTTGCTTATTCTAAGTCAGTTTGCGCCAAATGTAAATTGCAGAAAGACTGAGACTAGTCCCTGCTTGTATGAGGATGATTATATACAGCGAGCATGTGCCCAACTCCGAGGGCTTCCTACTAATTAGGCAGAACATCCAAATCTCCCTACCCTAAGATTATTTGATGCCATGATGGGGGCACAGGAATGACTGTGATTATCCATTCCAGGATTGATGTGGAGGAGAGGAAAGGGCGTAAAAATGTAGAAGAGCCGGCGAGGTAGAAAAATTTGGTAGATAGATAGCCCTTAAAAAACAAAGGGGACATGTTACCAAAAGGTTTTCAATTATACAAATATTAAGAACACTTCAAATTGGCCCTTAATAATTAAATTATAATTAACAGTTTCATTTTTTTATATCACTGCTGTTTTCTGAAAAAGATGGGAAGAAATAATAATTATGACTGTTACTAGGATCCTGGAGGAGAATAATCAAGTAATGGAAAGAGATCTCGAATAACGGTAGTTTTTCTACCCCTGCCTCATTATATCCCGGGTAGAAGAGAAGAATAGAAGCCAGTAGCCCTAGAAGGCGGGAATAAGGGGAGGGAGCAGGGGGCCATTACTAGGAAAGCCAGATGATAATGGAAATGGACGAGGAAAGAGAAGTGAAAAAGCAGCAAGTGGTATTGGAGGCCATAAAAAGCATCTAGCTTTGCAATTGAAAGAACCTTGAAGAAAGGAGAAACGAGAATCAGATCAGTTGGATGTAAAACTTATAGGAACCTAGACTTAAGAAGAAGAGGGTGGAGAAATTTATGACGAGGAGTCGTAAGGTACCCTGTACAGAAAAAGAGAAATAATGTTATCTCATTACACAGTAAAATTAGAGTTTAATCCCAGATGTAGTCATTCTGAGTACTGCAGCGATCGCGATCCTGATGACTGCATTCTAATAATAATGTTTCAAATACCATAATAAATGGGAGAGTTAAACCTTTCCTTCTCTTTTCCCAGGTATCCATTTGATATTCAGGTTGTTTCATTTGATTCATTAAATACCTGCATATAACCTGGACTGAGTTTCACTCACGCTTTACATTGTCGAGATGAAGCTAGAGGTGGCCATCTTGTTGCACCTTCCTGCCATCATCATTCTACAAGATTCGCATGTCTTACTGTCCCATCGGTACATCACAAATTATTATCAGAAATTACATTTAGCCATATTTAATCTTCTTTTCATCCTCTTTCGTTAAAAAAATTAAATATTCAGAAAAAGATTATTATTTTTTTTCAAATTTATTAAATGACTCTACCTGAATATTCGTAATAGCATATTCAAGATTATTGTATTAGGTAATTAAAATCTCATATTTTACAGGTTTCAATAAATAAATAAATAAATAAATAAATAAAATTACATAAAAATGGATTTTTTCCTAAATCCAAATCTCCGATCATTGGCTCTGCTTGCTTTAAACCAATTAATGCTATTAAATAAATGAAAACAAAACTAAAAAATCTTATTCTATCTCTACTATCAACATTAAAAAGCAGTAATTGCACCAAAAACTCATTAAAGCATTAATGAGACTAAAGTGATAAAAATTTAAAATTATGTATTTATTATTATGTTAAAACTGCATTACTATAATCCAAATGCCAAAAAATACTAAAGTAATTAAATAAATGTATTCATTAAAATCTTTCCATAATAAAAAGTATTACAGATGTTAATTTTTTTAACATTATGATTATTTTGTTATTTTTGATTCAATTCTTATTTCTGTTTTTACAAATAAGATTTAAAATTAAAAAAAAGATTTTAAATTTTCTACATCTATAAACCAAGTTTTTATTGAACTTTTAAAAATTATAAATTTTTATAAGTCTAGACATTGGTTTTCTCATACGAAACGGAAACTCAAGCTAAATAGTCATCCTGATAAAAAGTTCGAATCGACGAATATTTGCTAAATAATAATATAAAATTTTATAATTATTAATTGAATTTATTGAATTTATTGATCGAAATTATTTTTCACGTAGCTCAACAGCTGTGGCCTAAAACGAGCAGTGATCAAAAAATAACAAGAATGGCAATAAATCAGTAAGAAAATATGAGCTTTACAACAAAGTTAGGTACAAAACAGAAAAGAATAAACCAAAAGTCAAGGTCAATTATAATGAATAGATATGATATATTAAAATAAAACTGAAATAATTGATAAAAATTACAATAAAATACATTGTAGGTCAGCTCGTAATCTGACATACCAATGCTTTTTAGCATATACACTGAGTTAGCAAAACTCATGGGATAGCAAGCACATTGATTGATGTGAATGGCTCACGAATTCACAGGGGTAACGGATTCTGGGAATGGACCATTAGACGTTGTGGGAAGAGCTTGGATAAGTGAAATGGCACGTCGTCGCGAGTTCACGTCTTTTGAACAGGGTATGATAGTAGGTGCCCTACGCATGGGATGTTCCATTTCGGCAGGAATTTGGCTTTCCCCGCTCAACTGTCTCCAGGGTGTATCGGGAATGGCTGGATGAAGGCGTCACAGTCCACAACAGGCACCATACCGGGCGTCCAGCTGCCCTGAATGATCGTGACCGGCTACACCTGGGATGAATGATTCAGAGAGACAGGAGCGCAACCGTGCAGCAAATCACAGACCAGTTAGATACTGGCCGCACTAGAAACGTCTCTTGGTGGAAAGTTTGTCGGAATCTGCATGCCCTCGGGTTTGGCAGCCGTCGCCCTACACGGGTGCTAATGCTTATCCAGCGTCATCGGATACTCTGGGGTGCATTTGCCACCAACCATTTTAGCTGGACTCTGCAACAGTGGCGTAACGTCATATGGTCAGATGAGTCACGATATCAACTGTACCACGCTGATGGGAGGCACCGTGTGTGGCGCAGACCTCATGAAACGATGGATCCTGCATGCCAACAGGTGGTGGTGCAGGGTGGTGGGGCGTCAGTGATGGTCTGGGGTACATTTTCCTGGTTTGGAATGGGCCCTCTGGTTATCCTGGACCAAACGTTGAATGGTCCACGGTATCGTCAACTCATCGGAGACCATCTGCACCCGTTTTTGACATTTCAACACCCTGAAGACGTCGCAGTTTTTCAAGATGACAATGCTCCACCACATCGCTCCAATGTCGCCCGCGAATGGTTCGAGGAGCATGCAGGAGAGTCCAACAACATGAATCCCGGAGCCCTGACATGAATCCCATTGAGCATATCTGGGATGCTGTTGAAGTCAGGCTCCGGGCACTGGATCATCCGCCCAAGAACGGGCAGCAACTATCTTCGGCTCTGCAGACTATCTGGTGTCAACTGCCTCCAGAAGTGTACCAGGGACTTGCAGACTCACTATCACGCCGTATTGCTGCACTCCACAGGGCCAGAGGTGGCCCGACCAGATATTAAGTAACTATCCCATGAGTTTTGCTAACTCAGTGTATATACCAATGTCATTGCATGGTCAAAATTTTATAAACTTAAAAATTAAGATTTTAAAATGATTAATGTTCCATTTAAAAGAATCTATATCATTTAGATCATGGTTAAAAATGATTGAACTCTGATAAAATAATCTTTGATTAAATTAGGTACATATAAATTTTTTTTAATATATCAGTTCTTTGTGGGACAGTGAAATTAGGATATTTAAAAAATGTATATAATTAAAATACTTATTGACTAATTTATATAAAAATACCACTTTCTGTATTGAAAGTTCTTTAAAAACAGTAATCATAGCCAGTTCAGACATAACAGTACAGAAGTCTTTTTTGAATTTCCATCCAACATAACTAACAAATTTAATAATTGGTATTTGGATAGCATGAATGAATGAGCTCTTTCCTTTAAACAATATAAGGCTATTATAAAGGAAAAAAGGTTTAATAAGAGCGTTATATATCCTACCATAAGTAGACAATTTCGTAAAGAATTTACCTTTCCTTAAAATCATCTTTAATGTTCTTCTTACTTTAGCTACTATTGACTTGACTTGATTATTAAAGTTAATTTAGCATCGAATACCACACGTAAGTCCGAAATGTAATCTATCATGTAAAGAAAATCATTAAATTTATATGTAAAGGAGCAACTTTATGTGAAAAAGAGATAAAATTTGATTTTTCTACATTAATTTTTAATTCATTTCTTTTAATCTAACATGGTAAATTATTGAGCTCGTATTAGATATAATCTTATATATTTTTATATCATCAACAAAAAATATTAATTTCTTTATTTAAATGAATGTCGATTAACGGGAAATAAAAAAATCAAAGGACGTAATGAAGATCCTTGAGGGACACCAGAATGTCAGGAAAAAGATACGGAAAATTTATCATAAAATTTCAATCTAACAGAAACATTTGTCAAGTATGTGAACAGCCAGTTCTGGATTTGTTTGGATAATCCGAAAGACTGAAATTTGAAACAGAAAAGATCGAAGTTGACCATATCGAAAGCCTTACTAAGATCTATAGAGATTAGGTTGAACTGTTTAGAATTCAAGAAGGCCTTATAAATCTCCTAATTAAAAGTCAAATGATTAGTAAGGGTTGACCTGTCTTTTATAAATCCAAGTTGATCAGATGGTAAATGATTTAATAACAAAGAACTTAGCTTAATGGAAATAGTCTTATCGAAAATACGAGCCAGAAAAGTTTCTTACTTATGATTCTATAAATATTTATTTTCTTGTAGTCTCCTTTTTTGAAGAGTGGGATAAAATAAACATTATTAATTACAGCTGGGAAGCATTGAGATTTTAAAGATAAGTTCTCGTATCCACTAAAATGTCTGAACATGCCTTTATATTAAAAATTGGTATATTGTTTGTGTCTCTGTAGTGGGGGCTTAGATATCGGATAGCATATGAAACCCCAGCTGAGGCAACTTTTTCAATATGTAGTAACTCATTTCCTTTATGCGTCCATTCATAATCAAAAAATCATAATTTTTATGATGTTTATTAAGAGACAAACCTTCTATTGATTTACCAGTGGAATTCAGCCAACTAACAAATTCATATTTGGAAAGCGAATGGTAGAACTCATCAAAAACGCTTTTGCTAGCAGAGGGATTATTTTAGCTTTAAACAGATTCCAAAACTTCTGAGGATTTATATTGATATCATTTTCAATCTGATTCACGTATTAACTTTTTTAAAATCTATGATAATAATTATATTTATCTATTTAATAAAATCCTGGATATTTCTTAGCCAGGGAGAAAAATTTTCTTTTTAATTTAAATATCCTTTTTTGCTTCTCAGGTGTAAATTGTTTTCTAGCATTTTTCATTTTTTAAAGGAGGGTTTTTAAATGGGATAAATTTAAAAATATTATTGATGAATCTGTCATTAAATAAAGGAAGGCATCATTAATATCATTTATCTGGTACAACACGGACCAATCATAATCTCTTAATGCTATATATATCTCTAAATAGTTAGCGTTTCTAAAATCTAAAACAGTCGACATAAGTGGATGAGGTTTAGTAACAGTCTATGATAATAGCATTGTAACAGGAGGATGGAATTTATTGATGTAAGTCAAAGCCTCTACAACTCCAAACTCAGGAAAATTGAGAAATAAACAGTCCAAAACTCCCTTATCACAATGACTGGTTGAGTTAACTTGGTTTAGCATCAAAATATTTGTAAAATCTTGTATTTCGTCAAAGCGATAATTCTACAGACTCTCATAATCTGTCGTATAAGTATTAAAATCGCCCATTATACTAATTTTACTGTAATATTTTAAACAAGCCTCTTCCAACTTTTCACGAAGTTTTTAAACATAGGAGTACAAGGTGGTACATATATAACGCCAAATATGTACGATAATTCATTATTGTTAAATTCTACAAATACAAAGACATAAACGATATTAACTTCTGGGACATCAATATCCAATACTGAGACCATAAAATAATTTTTACATGCAATTAGAACTCCTCCCCCACGTGTTTGTTTCGATCTATCATGATGATAAAAGGAGTAATCATCGGGGAAGATCTCGCTTGAATTTTTATCAGGTTGCAGCCAGGTTTCAGTCAAGAATATAAAGTCATAATCACAGAGTTTAATATTAGTTTTTAAATCATAACTTAGTGCGGGTCCCCCCAGAAAAGAGTTATGTTAGTTATCTTTCTCAGTCGGTATCACAGTCGTTTCTTAATTTCAAATTCTTTTCTCATGCAGTCGTCCTATAAACTGATATTAGGGTCCCTTCAGGCCAAAATTGTGGATCATATAATACATCAAAATTGTCACTAGCTAGTTCAATATAAAATGAATTACAATATGGGTAATTACAAAATCAATTTGGTTACGATCAATATCTTCGGTTTCTACATGCACAGAAATCATCTAATTTTATTGCCCAGCCGAAGAAGCCCTGGACTACTCCCGCCCTGTTGCGCAAGACCACTATGAAGAACAAATACTATCGAATCGCCCGATGATATCCCACTGCAGAAAATATTAAATATTTTAAGGATATCTCAAACAAGGTGCGTGCAAAAGTCAAAAGGGTTAAGCGGGAATACTTCAAAGGGCTTTTCTCGCGACTTATCTACAATAAAAGTAAATGGCAAGTCATAAAAGACCTTGCTCAGGACAAAAAATCTTCTCCCCTCTTTTTTGATGGTACAGGTGATGTTAATAGAGAAAATTTAACAGTATTTCTTCAGACCTTGTTACCTGGTTCTATAAATGTCTATTGATTTTGTCAATGATGAGGATACATTTCAATTTGATAATAATGTTACCAATTTTTTTGTACCTTCTATTACCTCGGAGGAGGTTATAAGTATTATGTGTAAATTGAAGTCTTCAATAGCATTAGATCCTTTCGGCTTACCCTAAAAAATATTGTCTAACTTCAATCGATTACTAGCTCTTCCTTTGACATATATCTTTAACCTTTCTATAAATTTGGCGTTTATCCCACAGTTCTGAAACAACCTAGGGTTACTCCGATTTTTAAAAAAGGGGACCCTTTTCTCTATGCCAACTATCGTCCCATTACCTCTTTACCGTTCTTTGCAAAGGTATTCGAGTAACTCTTTCATATGCGTTTGCCGCAATACATAACCTCTGACATTTTTATTACTACATGCCAGCATGGCTTTGTGCCTAAGCGAAGCGTTGAGACCGCGTGTTTTGAGCTTTTTGAATACGTTTAAGATGGCTTCTAAAAAGTATGTATCGGCAGTTTATATTGATTTTACCAAAACTTTTGACCTTGTTTCTGTTGATCGACTTCTTTGTAAGCTTTCTCATTATTATGGTATTTATGGTCAGCCATTACACTGGTTAAACTCATTCCTGACTGAGCATTCTTACTTTTTTGCAATATTTGATGTTACTTCTGAGACAATAGTCTGTAATGTAGGTGTACCCCAGGGGTCTGCTTTATCACCCTTATTATTTTGTCTATTTATTAACGACATTGTTAATTATATCCAACCACAATCCACTTTAAAGTTAATGTTTTTCGCTGATGACATCACATTTTTAGCTGCGACCCCTGAATTATCTGATTTGCAAGTATTACTAAACAGTGCGCTTGTGGATTTGAAGTTGTGGGCGAACTACAATTCTTTGATCATGAACGTCAATAAAACCAAAGTGATGTCTTTTATTAGCGGAATAGTATAGGTTTACCTTATATACTCTCATTAATGTGTGACAACCAACTTTTACAACCTGTGACTTCTTTTTCTTATCTTGGAGTATCTATCACTCGGGATCTTACTTGGGATCTACATATTGATTCTTTACTATTTAAACTGAACAGAAGGCAGGGTCTTATTTCTCGTCTGCGATACTTACCAAGTAAAATTATCTTTCAATTATATTGTGCTGGAATTTATTCATACCTTTGCTATTTCTTAGTCTTTTGGAGTTCTTCTACTCAACAAATCCTCACTAGAGTATTGAAATTGCAAAACTGGCTTGTTAGATCATACCTTAAACTGCTGAAAACTGTTTCAGTAACAGCGAGATTTTCTGAACTTGGTATATTAACCATTTTTCAGTTGTATTTTTTACGTGTCTTTTTGTTTATAAAATTATTAATTCAATGTGGTCTGCCTCACCAACTTTTGAGTTGAATCGTAATCCAACGAACCTACTACAAGAATAAAAGATCAAATTATTCCTCCTTTAACAATACACAATTATCGCCGACGATGTTTATCATACGTCGGCATCATGTTTTGGTTACATTTACCTTTCAGTCTTCGTTCTGAAAAGAATTTCAGCAAATTTTATAAGCAGCTCCTATGTTATGTCCGTAATCTTGACCCTGGTTTTCGCATATGATTTTTTTATGGTCACTTATCTACACTGAATTTGTTAGAACGACTTGGTATTGTAGTTTATAGTAGTTACAGTACATTTGTTATTAATTTAATGGACTTTGTTACAGCTGTTGATTACTTTGCTGCATTTATTTTTGTTATGTTTAGTTTATGGATGTCCACATTTTTATGACTCATATTAATCAATTAGCATTTGTATTTTATTTATATGTTGGATGCCCCTCAGTGGCCTACCTATCGGTCATTCTTGACCATACTGGCACCTGTGGGTTAATTCATCCTTTCCTTTCTAAATAAATAAATAAATAAATGAAAAATAAATGTGTGGTTAATTGGATACACCTAAGCTAGTTTATATTTCTGACTGGATATAATCTTGGATTTCAGAAGTTTTTACTTTCATTTGAATTTTATATAAACACAGTTTCTCAGTTATTGGATTTTTACCTATGCCTCTTATGCTTCCCGAATGCTCTTTCAGAGGCAGAGGCAAATTTAATTAGGTTCTTAATGGTCCTCCGATTATTAATTAAATTATTTCTTAAGTATTTCTTTTTGCTTTCAAAAGTGTCTCAATCTGCTATTGTATTGTTGTCTTCATTAAATATTGAGGCATGATTAACCTTTACAGTGTCAGCATATGAAGAGGCAATATGTTGGTCAACAAATTTGTCAATGCAGTTTCTTCTATTAAGTTTCTTGCTACTTACTATATCTTGTAGCAAATAATTTATGTTTTTTCCTCTAATATATGAGATAATTTCTCTTTAATTTCTACTAATAGTAGCGGAATATTGTTCAAAGCGTGTAAATTTTCGTCCAATTTTTTTACACTATTCACCACTAAGGTTAATCTGTTAATCAAACTCTTAGGGCAGTTTTACTATGAGCCATAAACGGTGGATGGACTTCAAACAATGAGATGCAGGAAAACCACTTATCTACATAGAAATTTGAATATGATGAATACGCATTTCAGCAACCATGCTGCCTTCTTCTGATCTGCTTACCTATGATCAGAATAGGTAAGCAAATCTCATCATAGCTCAGATTAGATCAGAATAGATCAGATTAGCTCATCTACTCTGATTATAGCTGTCCCTCTTTAGATCCTGAAGAAGGCAGCATGGCTGCCAATATGCATGTCCATCTTATTAAAATTTCTATGTGGATAAGTGATTTCCCTGAGTCTGATTGTTTGAACTCCTAGGGCAGTATTATTCATTATGTTATCTAAATTAATTTTATAAATTTTTGAGTAGTCCTGCTGAGATACATCTACCATTGTGTTTTTGTCTAAATTAATATTTGATGATTCCAATTCATCGGTAATCCGAATGGAATCGTCCACAATAGAAAATTTATTACTCACTCCAGGAGAAGCAAATGAGTCTGATCCTTTTCTTCTAATACTTTTGATACATTTATATGAACCACGATAGTATTGAAAATCCTTGTCATTATAACTTGAGCACTTTAAAGGAGTTCGTTGTTTACAGTCTTTCTTTGTACATTCTAACATCTTTTCTCGGCCATAGAAACATTTCTCGGAGACCAGAGGCGGGTTTTCTGGGTTTCTTGTTGCTATCTCCCATTACCATTTAAAAATTAAATAATGAATATAATAAATGAAGTTAAAAAAATTAAGACAGAAAGAATGGGAAGGTGGCGAGGTTATTGTACTCTCTATGATAAAATAAAAACAAAAAAAATATATCTGGTAAAAGAATATAGGGTAACAAGATGGAAAAAAAAAGAAATAGGATTAGGGGAGAGTCAATTAGAAGAGAGAGAAAAAGCCAAAAAGCAGCAAAGGTCAAAAATTTGAAAAAAGTAACAGTTACAAAGTATGCAAGGGACACAGAAAGGATCAAAGGGAGGGGTACCCAAGGGAAAGGGGTAAAGGAACTGACAAAAGAGTGTGAAAATGGAACAGGGGAAGCTAAAGCGGATGTTAGGAGGAGATAGGAGAGCCAGTTGCATAGAGAGGCAGTGAGGGTGAGGGGTTGCAGAGGCAAATGTAAATAAGTTGAACTAGTTGAAAATTTAAAGCAAGGGAAAAATAAAACAAAAGAATGAATGTAAATTAAAATAGTTAACTGACTATATAGTTAAAATAGAGAGGAGTGGAAAAAGCCTATTGAATAAAGTACATAACCTAGTACTTGTAGTACTGAGTGTAAAGATGAAAACCTTCATGCTTAAATCAAACAAATAATAACAATAATAAACAAATAAATATATAAAATGGGGAAGATTAATGATTGAGAGGTTACTGAGAGAGAGAGGAAAATAATAACATTAAATCAGGAAAAGGTTGTAGAAAAGGTAATGATGACCTGAAACTCCATCCACTCATTGGACGTGAATGTGCAGCTTAGCTAGGCCGGATGAGATGGGATGCAGGAGGGGAAAACTGTGGTTATTGGTGAAGACAGGAGAGTTTGGGGACACATCCGACCCTGAAGAGAACTACACTGAATTGTTAATATTTATATTAATAATAATAATAATAATAATAATAATAATAATAATAATAATGTAACAACATCAAGGGAAGAGCCCACCAGAAAAACAAAAGGGTCGAACACAGTGTTGTCTTCCAACAGGCCTAAGCCCAAAACATGTTTATGAACAAACAATAAAAGAAAATTAAGTTAACTAAATGGACAAGGACAAAAATAACTCAAGAATATTGGAATAAAATAAAAACAATTTCTAAAACGTAAAAAACGATAACCATAAAAAATCAGAATAGAGTTAAAGTTGACAAAAAAAAGTAAGCAAAGCAGTACGAAACAAATTTGATGGTGATTATCTTTAAAAAACAAAATAAATTTAAATGTAAATCTTCGGCAAGCAAAAGGTCAATTTCATTAAAATACCCTGTGTAATTATGAACTAACTTGTACATCAGATTAAACCGCAAAGGAAAGATTTCCAGCAAGCAGAGGGTTTAAGCACAAGCCCCCTACGCGTCCTTTGAAAAGAGTGGAAATTAAACTCACTATATAAAGTGGTCACAGAGATTGTACGGAAAAAAAATACCAACTAACACATTAAATGAAATAATGCCAATGATATGATTCCTACTAAACTCAAACAGACAATCGGGTCCCAATTTATGCACGCTTTAACCTCTGCACATATGACATGTTTGATAGCATGAGCTTCCATGTCCACGGTGGTTAGAGCATCGGGATGGTAATCCGAAGGTCCTAGGTTCGAGTCCAGGCCGTGGAATTTTCTTTATTATTTTTCTGCATTAATTCTATTATAATAATAATAATAATAATAATAATAATATAATAATATAACCGGCAGTGAGGTGCCGAGTGAAGTTTTAATAAATAGTTTCCATTCAAAAGTTTAATTGTACATTCCAATTTATACATAAAGAATATCACTTATTGGAAGAATATAAGTGTTTATCGTGTGTCATCTTTTTGGCACAATTAAAACACCGCATGTTGAGAGCTGTGAGGCACAACAATAAGGCAGTCAGTGGCTTCAAGTTTCAGCGGCAAAGCTCAGTCCAGGTTATGTAAAAGTCAGTGGATTTTTTGGGTCCATAATGATATGTTTCTACACACTCCAATCTGCTTTTCCATTTCCTTCCTGTTTTCACCACAGTTTTAACCACCCTAGACAATGTTGGTTTCATATTCTCTCTTAACATTTGAGGGATATTAATTTTGATCTTCTCATTTAACCATTCATTTGTCTCTTAATCCTGTTAAACTTTTCCTCATTCCTTTGGCCACGTGCTTGATTGTATCTGAATGATTCTGTTTCTGCTTCCTATACTCAACAAATCTCTTCTGAATGACTACTAAACTTCCCTTTTTAAGTTCCTTAACCATATTTTCAGTTACTCAATTCTTTTCAATTGTCTGTGTCAATTTATTTTGCTACGATAATTTCTTAGATATGGTATATATCTTTTTTGCTTGCGACAATGTTGGTTGTGTTGTTTGTGTTTTAATGGTTTCCTTTGGGAAAGTGCAATTTTATAATTGATTCTTATCAAGAGGCTTGTAAAGATTAACCCATTTGCGCTTCTTAGACTAATTTGCATAGACATTAGAGGTGATGTAGTTTTATCAGCATTTGTGCAGGGTGTGCCACCATTTGATTCACCATTTTCAAATTTACATTCACTTATCGAGCCCATCAATAAAGAAATTTTTAACTATTCCGAGATTCACGAAATTATTAATGAAATAAATAAACTAAACAAATAAATTTTACATTACTTACCAGAAAATTCTCTTCATATGGCCTTAGAGCAGGCAGGCATTTCATAATGGGAGTTAATGCAAAGAACTAAAGCGTTGTCACAAGATCTGCTTGGAAATCACATCATCGAGGCAGGAGTATCCCTTTACAAAGTTCTATCTATTTTTTGAGTTGTTTTTATCCTTCTTTTTCTTTTTGTTTTTATTGGAAACCTTTAAAACCCCGCATTTGCAGTGCAATAATTTTAGTACTCATAATAAAGCACAGAAAGATTATGATTATCTGACAGTATCCACCGAAATGGAAATGATTGAAAAGAAATTATTTCCAGATATGCATAAAAAGTGTCAGACAAATGCTATCCGATCAAAAGAAAATCAAGTGTCATCATGAGTTAAGGTCAGCCTCTGAAAAAGAGGTGGAAGAAAGTTTTTCCCTCACCATCCTATTGTGGATTTCTTGGAAACATCTCCACCAGATTACAAAGTTTGCTTGCATTGTAGGAAAGTTATTTAAGCTAGAATTTTTTACTTTCTTGGGAAAATAATACAAAACTTTAAAAACATTTGGCAGTCGAAATTTACCTTTGTACTTACAATTAAACATTTACCTTTTATATCCTGGGAGAACTAATTAGGAATTTAAGAGTTTGTTCTATGATTTTAAATAAATAATAAATTGTCACATTTCTTCCACATGGGTTTTTTTTTTACCTAATTTAGCTAAAAAGTAATTATTAGAATTTTTATTTTGTTAAATTTTGGTAGCCAAACTTTTGAAGTGAGTGATAATGGTGTATTGCCTAAGAACTTTTGAAGGCAATAATTAAAAAAAATGTCTGGAGAGAGCGAAAAGCATTCTTCCCTCTATGCCCTCCTTCCTACCTTGTTTTATGACATCAAGAAATGACAATCAATATGTTTACTAATTTCTTGTAAACATATGGTTGAATTATGTATCTTATTATCTTTGGTTGTTACAATTGTTGTTACAATTTTTAGATGAACTGGCTGACTATGTTATTACATTAAATTATCCAAGTGTTTTCACTGGTGATTTTAATTTTACTGATATAGTCAATACACGGAACTATAACAATATCAATACTGTTAGACAAAGAGCTACTTCTTTGTGGGCAGCGCATATAGGTGCATAGAATTTTAATACAATTTTGAATGTCAGAGGCGAAACACTTGATAAAGTATTTGCCTCTGAACCAGTATTAGTCCGACGTATTTGTCCCTCTCTGGTAACTGAGGATCAATTTCACCCTGCTTTAAATATTATCAGTCGCGTTTCAGTATTAGATTCTACTCCCTCAAGAATAATCCCTCGTCGAGATTTTAAGAGCAAACTTTCGTCAGATATATGATGAACTTTCATCTACCGATTGGTCTGCGATTAACTCTGTTGAACGCATTTCCTTCGTTATAGACAATAACGTCCCGGTTTTTAGGCGGAATATATATAGATCGGATTCCCGAGTTGGATTTCGAAGACAACAAAGCATTTATGGCTTCAGAAACAGCGCTGTCATAGCCGATATAAACATTCGAACTTGCACTCGGATCTTGAAAAATATAAAGTAGCCCGAAAGTATTTTAAAAATGCTTATAATAAAAACATTGCTGAATATTACAAGTCAACTGAAGTTGCCCTTAATGACCAAGCTTCCACTTTCTGGCACACTGCTAAGAAACTCCTAGGGAATTGCCCCTCTAATAAGCACTGGTCTAATAGTTGCTCAGCGGATGCTATGGTTACTCACTTTGAAAAAATTATGTGCAATGATATTGATCCTCCAGCTTTAGCTGTTGGTGCGTTGTCTTATTGGGATCGAATTTGCGGGAAGTTAAAATTACCAGAAATCTCTCCTATGGACATCTTGAAAATCACTTCGAGTATGTCAGCTTCTAGACTTGTATATTCGAATGGAATACCTGATTATGTGTTTAAGGGCTGTTTACCTACGATACTTTATCCTATACATAAGCTTCTTAATTTATCTTTTAAGACTGGTGCTTACCCTAGTGAATGGAAGCAGGTGAATATAGTCCCTGTCCCGAAAACGACAAGGCCTTCTTCACCCTCGGATTATAGGCCTATTACCATCGTTCCTTTTCCAGCAAAAATCATTGAGACATTTGCTGCAGTGCATTTATCATCATATATAGAGCCTTATTTATTACAAGAACAACACGGTTTTCGGAAGCATCGATCGACTTCCACTAATCTCGCATGCTTCCTTCGTTATCTGATTCCTAATATTGAGCGCAGAATTCAGGTTGATGCGCTCTATTTCGATTTCAGCAAAGCCTTTGATAGCATTAATTTTAAATTATTATTGCAGAAATTGAGTAGAGTAGGCCTGAATGATAACCTTTTGAACTGGTTCACCTCCTTACTTGTTGATAGATGTTTTACATTTCTTGACTCGAATAACATCAGAGTCAAAGGTAGAATACAGAGTGGGATTCCCCAGGGCTCTCCACTCGGTCCGGTTCTCTTTAATCTCTTTATTGTAGATATTCGCGATTACATTAAACGTTCTCGGGTAAATTTCTTACTATACGCTGATGACCTAAAAATTTTCTCTGCTATTCATAGTTGGGAAGATTGTCATGTTCTCTCCGAGGTGGCAGGTACAGTCCACCAATGGGCGAGCGATAATGGACTTACCCTGAATGTATCTAAAACTTTTTGTCTAACCTATTCCAGGAAGGTGGTGAACTTTATTTATGATTACAATCTATTAAACAAGATAATTAGGAGATGTTATAGAATTAAAGATTTGGGCGTCGTATTTAGTTACAAATTGACTTTCACAGACCATTTGGTACAATTGATGACCGAAGTTAGCAAACGCCTTGGTATTTTGAAGCGTTTTACTAATTTTTTCAAAAAGCAGAAGACTTTCTTATTACTATAAAAATCTATCGTCTTGTCTAAAATTCTTGACGCCATATGGATTTGGTTCCCTGGGAGTTCTCAGTTACTTCAATATCTTCAATCTAAACTTTTGTCTTTTGGCTCCTTTGTTGGTCGAGCCTTACACCTCATGGACAAAGCTTCTTTTATGCTTTCGTTTAACCTTCCACCTGTCGTTAACACTGCTCTTTTGAACGTTCTGAGAAAGAATGTTAGAGGGCAACTAGATTTACCGCGCACATTGGAACTGATCGGTTTCCATGTTCCTATTGGTACCAGGTATAACCAGCCTCTAGTATATTTGGGAAACACGAGGACGAAAGTATCTGCTCTCGAACCAGCTGCCAAACTAACTCATATTTATAACAATAATTATACCTCAATTGATTTATTTTCTTGACGATTATAATTCTTGTTTATGTGTGGTTTATGTAACTTTTCGATTTTTAAACTATTCATCTATTCATTAATTTTTTGTATTTCTCTGTTATTTTAATAACCACATCGTAAGCTCAATACTGGCCTTCCAGCTTATCTAGTAGTTCCACCTGATGCTGGCACGTTACTATTGTTTTTTTTCTGAATTTAGTTTACCATTACTGTTTACATACTTTTTATCAATAACTGTTTCTATTATAATTGTTGTTTCTTGTCCTCATGTCTGTTTTTGTTTTATTTTCTTTTATTGTTTTTTAAATATATTTTCATTAACCCCGTTTTTGGGCTTTAAGCCTGTTGGGGGACAACTTCGGATCTGGCCTTCCAGTTTATCTGGTTGGTCTCTCCCCCGTTGTTGTTACATTATTATCAAAAATTATTATTATTTTTATTTGTAATAGTATTATTTCAATTTATTCTCATTATTAATACTAGTCTTGTTTTTACTATTAGATTTTGTTTTATGATTGTCCTTGAGTTTTTTTGTGTTGTCCTGTAATTGTGTCTTTTAATTCTTTTTACATTTATGATTTTTTGGCATTTTTTGTTTCCTTATTTGTTAATTTTATATGTAATTTCATTAATCCCGTTTTGGGCTCACGCCTGTAGGGAGACAACATAGGGGTTTGATCTCTCAGCTGATCCTGGCTGTCTGTTCTCTCCCTGCTGTTGTTACATTATTATTATTATTATTATTATTATTATTATTATTATTATTATTATTATTACATAATAAATTGTTAAGTGAGGTGACAATGTGAAGCAGGGTCGAGGTGTGAGTGGTGAGTTAGGCCCCGGCACTGAAGACAGCATTAGTGTGTACACAGAAGGTATGGCTCAGAACTTTAGAGGTTCGTAAAATTTTAAAAGACCCCCAAAGTTAAACTTTTTGAAATTTAATATCAGGCTGATAGTTAAATTTCATTTGGGTAGAGTGTTGTTTCTATATGGCCATGCTCTATTTCAATGGCCATGCTATATTTATTTTCACAAATGCCTAATACTCCTCATAATTAAATTTGTAAATGACTAGAAGACATTTATGACACCAGAATGAACTATCGCGACCACCTATCATATTCTATTGCGATGAGTCGAAAAAAGCCATGACCGCTTTACCTTTCGCTTTGCTGGAGCAACAAAGAAGAAGAGGTAAATGCACTCACTGTTTTCTATTTAAAACTACTATTCATTTTTCCCTTATTATACATTCTTTTTAGTAAATTATATGTCTATTTTTCTACATTTATAAGTACCTTTTTTTCAAGACAAAAGTCTTATTGCAACCACCTACTAAGCCAAACATCCTAGTTTAGTATCCTTTACAAGAGAAATGTGTAGGAAGTGTGCTCAAGGACCTTACATGTTATTCCCAAATGTTTCTTAATTTACTAAGTCCTGGCTTCTCACACTCTAAGAGAATAGATCAGAATATACATGTTTGCACTTTCTTTGTCTTAAAATCATCCTGATGCTACTAAGCATTTATAGAAACCCAGTATATCACTGCATATTTTTTATTATTATTACAGACTGGAGATGATAATCGTTAAACTTTATATACCTTTTAAACAATAAAAGCCAGAAACTGTGGACACCAGTATACTAATTAAAGGAACACTGAAAACACTCGGACTCACTGATGAAGGAAATTTGGTTTCTGAAATGTATATCTGAGTCAATAAAAATTATAATGTGGATTCGTGTTTTCCATGTTCCTTTAATTAGTGATTAAATTCCTTGTCCATTTCAAATACAAATCGACGTTGAACTTGGTAATTTCTTCCATTATATAGCAAGAACCTAGCTAAGATTAGAAGTTTGAAAGGATTGCCAGAATAACAAATGGTGAAGTTTGTGACAATAAACCTAAAAGCTTTGAAGTTTAAATGATAAATAAAAATTAATTCATCGTAGATCGGAATTTTTTAAACAGATTCAGTCTATCTGGACCCTCAAACTGAAATGCTAGATCAACCCTTGGTTGCATCGTGGTAAATATTAAGCTACGTATGAATACCAGAGTCCTTTTCCTTCTTTTCCCAAAATTCATCTCTTCCTTAATAAGAATCATTCATGTAAAAAATATTTAAATTAATTTGACTAAAGCAGGTCTTGGCTTAATAGTAAAAAGTGTAAAGGAGTGGCGCTAGAGAGAGAGAGAGATACAGGGCTCCCCTTTTTTCACAACTAATCAATTCTTACAATTGTTCTATAAAAACAGCCTTACTGCTGGAAAAACTTCAGCTTTTCAACATTTGAATTGAAAATGTTATTAGACATTGGCAATTCATGTTAACCTTAATCCAACATCAGCTTTGGCAAATATTGAAGATGAAAACACCTTCTGTCTGTTTGCCCAATCAATTCCTCCAATAGTTATACTTCCCTTGCATCAGCCATTTTCCTTTTGAAAATGCAATTTTTCTATATTCAAATGTCAAAATTTAATTAAGATTTAATCAACATGCATTGATCTTAATAAATTGTCATGTTTAATGAACATTTAAATTTAAAAAATCAGTAGATGGAGAGAAGGGTTTGAATGTGTGGCATATAGGGAATTGAAGGACTGCTAGTCAGGGAAGGTGCTGCCTTTTCTCCTTTCACTAACGAACTTTTAAAAATGCTTTAAATTATTTTCATTTTTTAAAATCATATTTGCAGTTTGAAAAAAATTCACTTTTGTATGTTCATATGAGAAAATTTCAATAGCATCTACAGTATGTTTTATGATAATAAGGAATGATTAATTAAATTTCAAGATAACAGTAGAGCAGTAGTAAATAGTGTTTGACAGGGTGGCATTAGAAAGAGAGCTTCCGATTCTTCAATCATTTCCTGCAACTGTCCTCCTTATCTTCCTGTCATATAAACTTGCTCGTCAGAAATAGTTCACAATTTCCATATGCAAATGAAAGAATTAAATTAAATGCGTGCAATAGACTTTTGCCTTATTGAGCATCATATTCAATAAAGTAAAAATTAAAAATTTTTGATAGAAGGACAAAGTGACATTGGTTGTGAGGTCAAAATAGCCACCTAAGTAATTGGTGGGAGAGCACCCTCTCTTCTTGAACCCAGTCAATTTTTCCAACTATTTTTTATTTCTTTTGTTATAAGTAATCTTTGTGTTTACAAAAATTCTCCATTTCTATATTCAAGTGTAAAAATTCAGCTAACGTTTAAAATAAACACTGTCTCAATGAAATACCATATATGTATAATTGTTAACAGTCCATCCCAAAAGTTTCAGTCCAATATGGATTTTCACAAAAAGAAAAGATCTTATGGAAAAAGAGGGATGGTTTTCAAAAAAAACCAAAAAACAAAAGATTTAGTATTCTAAACACATTCAAGTTCGATGACTTCAAGTAAAACAAATTTAACTGTTAACTGCTTTTTCTATTTTTCCTGAAGATTCCAGAAAGAGAAAAAAGATCGCAATGAACTTTCTGTGCTCTATGCAGCACCTAGTGTGATCTGAATTTCCTAACTTGTAAAGTTATTTATTTAGTTGATGCCCAAAATTAATAGTGAGCTATGTAACGCATTCAATAGTTGGATTTTCAATTATTTCTTTAAGATTACGTAGAATACATCAACTTCGGCAGTAGTATGCCAATAATTCTGGCTGGTTTAAAAGCGAAAATGAAACTAAAATTTCTAGCTAAGGATAGGGTGTCGTTGCATGCGTTTTTAATCCGATTGTACATGCAGCGCCATTTTTCAATTGAGTTACCCCCCTATTGGGAGCTAGAAACTTTGGCTTCCTTTTTCAGTGGAGTTGGATGACCATCTATCTAAAGACTATGGTCTCCTGCCTTGAAATGTGCAAACACTGCTACACATCCGAAAGAAAACGTAAGTTTTTTTGCTGTCCTGCTTCTGCGCAGTTAGTCCAGTTTCGGTTTCAAAGAAAAGATAAACAAACTCTTGAGTAAACAAACAAGCATAAACCAAGATATATGATTCTTACCACTCCCCCCCCTCACTTTAGAGACATGTAAACGTTACTCTGAACCTAAGGAATATATGTTGCAAATATGAGCTGGTTCAAAAGTTTTTAGAAATTTTACAGATGCACCCTGAGCCTGAATTTTTATATATAAAGATAATAATAATTATAATAATTGGAAAATGGTCTATGCAAGATTTTTTCACGCCATTGCCTCCGATATTGCTGAATAAATAGAGAAATATAGTAAAGAAAATTCCACGGCCTGGACTCGAACCTGGGACCTTCGGGTTACTGTTCCGATGCTCTAACTGCTATGCCACCGTGCAAATGGAAGCTGTCACTATCAAACATGTGCAATGTGCATAAATTAAAGCACGGCTTATTGTTTGCAAGCCAGGACTATCTTCACCATTAAATGGCGAATAATAATATAATAATAATTGGTAAATGGTCTTTGGAAAGTGGTTACAGCATCGGTATGGTAACCCGAAGGTCCCTGGTTCCAGTCCAGGCTGTGGAATTTTTCTTTTTACTATTTTTCTTTATTTATTCATCAATAGCGGAGGTAATGGCGTGAAAAAATTCTCTAAAGACCGTTTTCCAATTATTATTATATTATTATTCACCATTTAATAGTGAAGATAGTCCTGTCTTTAATAAAAAATTCACTTTTGCATATTCATATGAGAAAATTTCCAAAGCATGTATAGTATGTTTTTATGTTAATAAGAAATGAATAATTAAACTTGCAGGGGAACAGTAGAGCAGTAGTAAATAGTGTTTGACAGAGTGACATTAGAAAGATAGCTTCCGATTCTTCAATCGTTTCTTACAACTGTCCTCCCTATCTTCCTGTCTTATAAACTTGCTTGTTAGAAATAGTTCACAATTTCCATATGCAAATGAAAAGAATTAAATTAAATGCGTGCAATAGACTTTTGCCTTATTGAGAATCATATTCAATAAAGTATAAATTAAAAATGTTTGATAGAAGGACAAAATGACATTGGTTTTGAGGTAAAAATAGCCACATAAGTAATTGGTGGGAGAGCTCCCTCTCTTATTTAGCCCAGTCAATTATTCAAACTTTTCGAGTACTTACAGGTCGTATTTTTTCTTTTGTTGTATTTCTTGTACTAGTACCAAAGTGAAGTTTTGCTTGATTTTCTTCTACTTTGTGCGCTGTTTTGCTCCTTGTTGTTCCAAACTAAAACTAGAAGTATTGAAACCAACATGTACGTGTCCCAAAGATTTTGGTCCTTATTTAGAAAACTTTAAGAAATTAGACAAAAAATCTCACTTTTGTTAGGTATTGAAATAACGTATCTTGCCACCATTTTTCTCCAGCAATTTTCATATGCGTCATTTCACGTCAGGTAGAAAAAAATCGGGTAATAATTGACCTCAGGGTCACCAATCTTTCTCAAACTTTATCTGTGAATGCTAGTGGATAAAATATAAGGCATTTATATGTTCTGTTTGCCAGATAGAAATATATTTTCGTTATAATTATTATCTAAGTTATCAAAATTTTGTGCATCACATCCCAAAACAAAGCATATCTCTGGTGATATTCGTCATAAGGAATTGTTGTATATATCAAATTGAAGCTAAAAAAAAAAACAAACTGATTATAAATTAAAATAGTTAACTGACTATATAGTTAAAATAGGGAAGACTGGAATAACCTAATGAATAAAGTACATAACCAAGTAAATAAAGGAAAGATAAAAACCTTCACGCTTAAACAAAACAAATAATAATAAATAAATAAATACATATATAAAATGAGGAAAAATAATGAGCGAGAGGTTATTGAGAGAGAGAGAGAGATAAAAATAATAACATTAAATTAAGAAAATAATAATACAGAATTTTAGTTGTAGCAAAGGTAATGGTGACCTGCAACTCCATCCACTCATTGGACGTGGATTTACTGCTTGGCTAGGTGGGATGAGATGGGATGCAGGAGGGGAAAAACTGTGATCATTGGTAAGGCAGGAGAGTTTGGGAGCATGTCTGACCCCAATGAGAACTACAATGAATTATTAATATTTATAATAATAATAATAATAAGAATAATAATAATAATATAACAACAACAGCGGAAGAGCCCACTAGAAAAAAGTAGGGTCGAGCCCAGTGTTGTCCCAACAGGCCTAAGCCCAAAACAGGGTTAATGAACAAACAAGTAAAAGAAAATTAAGTTAACTGAACGGACAATGATAAAAATAACTCAAGAATAATGGAATAAAATAAAAACAGTTTCTAAAATGTAAAAAACGATAGCCATAAAAAAACAGAATAGAGTTACAAGTTGACAAAAAAAAGTAAGCAGTATGAAACTAAAAAACAATTAATGATGGTGATTACATTAAAAAAACAAAATAAATAAAAAGAAAAAAAAATTAAGAAAATTAATTTAAATGCAAACCTTCGGCAAGTGAAAGGCCAATTTCGTTTAAATACCCTGTGTAATTAAATAGAACAATGCCAATGATACGATTCACACTAAACTCAAACGGACAATCGGGTCCCAATTTATTAGTGCTTGTCTGTTTGCAAATAAATGAAAAAACTGACACATTTGCGCTAGATTTTGTTAAGCCTTGGGATTAAAAAAAACTTAAATAATATAAGGTGTGCCTTCGAGTCCACAAAGAAATGCAAAGCCCTCTTGATCAGACCCAGGTGGCGATAAATATCCAGGTACAGGGAAATCATACAGTCACTGAATGTAAGATTGCAAGAAAAAATAACTCCCATGTCCTTGATCGAATCAGATCTGGTGAGAAAATTATTATTAACATGATAGTCGTATTTAAACAGAACACTAGCTCTATTAAATAAACAACAAACGATTGATAATAATATTATAATAATAATTATAACTAGCTGTAGTACCCAGCGGTGCTTGGAGAAAAATATATTTTTTTAATATTTATGTATACAGGGTAGTTACAAACACAGGGTGATAGAGGGCTCAAATCTAAGCAACATTTGGTCTTTAATTTTTTTCTCTGGGTATTGTTTTTGAGACAAATTTTGTTGGACGTCACATAGACGTAATATGCTATTCAACCGTATTTCCGGACCTTGTCAAAATCATGGTCAATCATGGAATAAAAAGAACAAAAAACACATTGCATACAGTAATTAATATGACTTGTTTTTTATGAAACATGCAAATGTTTTACACTAAGTATTCTAGATTAATAAATGAAAGGTCCTAAGAGGATTTTTTTCTTTTTATATTTTTTCTTTTTTTTCATGCCAAACCTCAGATGTTGATGAAAAGAGGAAAAAAATTTACATAGCCTGGCTCCCAGGCGAGCGATTGGAGTGCCTTGCGACTCTGTCTGTTGGGGTTTACATAGCCTCCAGGTGAAATGATGACCATTGTGTACAGGTCAAAATATTTTTCTAGTAAAACTTTGTTCGAGAAACCAGTTATGGTAATGCTGTAGTGAAACTGGTCGTATTCAGGGATTTTGCTACATAAAGTCCGTGAAAAGCTGTCTGATTATAATCAATCACAATTCTGTTATTAAAAGAGAGCTGAGGGTCTTTGGTGCGGCGTTGTTTCTTATGGCGAGTAAACAAAAAGTTTAGAAACTCGGTCATGCATCCAGTGCTCTCGAAAACATGTTCTACGTATTTCTCTGACACATTGGGGTAGCTCATCACCACCAAGATCAGAGTTAGCTCGCCGGTCGACCCATTTCTCTGTGTCTCTGTGTCGTAGAAAAGAACTTTCTGGCAGTTTTGAGCATTTGATGGCTTTTTCGATGAGTCAGGACGCTCTCTTATCGTAAGCACATAACACAGCCGCTGCTCGGGGCGCCCGTGAAAACGAACGCAGTAGAGGCTGTTGCATATATGACCTTTGGCCACCACATAGATTTTCTGACATTTTACACACCAATGGGCAACATCGCGCGTTTTGACGGAACGACTTGAATCGAGGTGAGTCTCATAGTAAGATTCCCCTTTGAATAAATGGTAGCATTTCTTACAATGCACATGCGAAAATTTATTCTTACATGCGTGTTGACTCGCACACAAGGAGCATCTTCCCCCACACAGATGAGTTTTCTTTTCGGCTGATTTGTGATACACAGCACCACAACACTTGAAAAATCCTCGTGTATTGTAGATACCTTTCAGGTTTGTGATTATGTCATAGTGATTGTTGGTGAGGAGCAGATGCAGGGTAGAATGGAGTTTTGGTTCAAGATACTGCGCCGGGTAAAATATGTTGTGCACAGAGGCACAGGTGTGTACGACGATTTCATACTTTTTCGCCAGGTGGGCATAACATTTTTCTAAGCTTTTGTACGACTCTGCATTAGCTGGTTCAACCCCTGCCTCTGTACACAAACGTTCAGCAATGCTACCTGACTAGGCTAACATGAATCGCATATATGTTTGTATTTCACACAGTCTACTTGATCAGACTGGGATCAATCCAGTCTTAGCTACTTGCATATCAGTGTTAGCCATGGCTATGACCAATGCTCTAGGTAGACATAGGGCAATGCAATGTGCTTGTCGGCTAGACGGCTTTTCGGTGAAACGTTGCACCCTGAGCAGGGATGGGCTTTTGGAGGAGCACCACGCTGGTCTCCAATTCCTCATCCACCATCACCCCGCTGTGTGACTGCTCTAAGGCAGCTAGTGAATCCATCACCATCTTAACGCTAAATTTGCTAATTTTGCTGAAGCATAAATTTGCAAGTTTAGCAAAGATGGCTCTGATGGATAAATGATAGTGGTCATAATGTACTCGTAAAATAACATTAAACACTCAAGAATCATTGTGATTGTTTTCAGCACAGCAGGAAACAGAATCTGGTTCAAATTCTGAAATTCCAACTCATACGTGGCCAATTGCACCTTATATTTCCGAGACTGGCGGTTGCTTAGGTCCAATGGTGGATGTTTTGAAGTAGAGGTGAAGTTGGAAGGGACACCAACTGAATATAGATTGTAAGAGGTGGGTGAGCGTGGTGCTTGGGTAGAGGTGGAAGGTAGAGAATGAGGTGGGAGTCACCTGAGGTAGAGAATGAGGGACCAGTTAATGGTAATGGTGAAACGTACATGCCCGAGTGACCTGTGGTAGTACTAGAGAGAGAGAGAGAGAGAGTACAGATTAGGTAGAGGGAATAGTAATGTGATGTAGAGAGAGAGAGAGCAGATAAAGTAAGATAGTGGGTAAAACAGTTGTTACAGTAGAGTAATGAGAGGGTAAAACAGCCCTGGTTAAAAGGTTACTAGATATGTGAGGAATAGAGGGATTGAGAGAGAAAGAGCAAGAAAGAGTGAGAGAGAGAGAGAGAAAGTGACTTACAAATCAAAGTATTAAAATACCGGTATAATTACCTGGTTGAGCTAACCTCTGCCGTTTGTCTGATCGGACCACACTCTATTTTCTGGATCTTCGAATTCGTCTACCAAATTGTCAGCTGACGGACTAGGTACAGGGAAAAGATCACCGAAATTGATGCGATGACACGCCTGTCGGAGTTTTGTTATGTTCTTCAATGTCAATGACAAACAATGTTGATGTCCTACCGTCGTCGTTTCAGCAAGGAAGGTTCACAAGGATGACACTGTAGTCGTCTTCATCATTGTGTTGTTTACAGCGCTAAAACAAAGATAGAAAACTTTGAGCACCAATAGAGCAAACAAGTGCGAAAACCATTGTCAGAAGGTAGTTCATCAAACATCAAAACATACCATTGCTATGTGAATGAAACTGTCAGTACACACACAACCCATTTGATTACATGGTTTCACTTGGGTGTCCTGGGTGGTTTCACCATCATATTTACGACTCACCTGCAAAACATAAGTAACAGAAATTTGAGCAAATAAAATTCAAAAATATTAATAAAATACGAAAATAGCATATTGAAAATATGGAAGTTCTATAAAAGCAAGACGTATTTCAACTGCAGTGAGTGATCTCGTACGATAAAATCCCGATTCAAAACGCACGTTCTCAGAATTTTGCAAGTTTGGTAGAGAAACAAAATCAACTATAGTATTTGCCACTGTGCAGAAGAGGAAAAAACAGTAAGTTGAAATGAAGATTAAAAAAGTTACCAGATGAAAATTGTAAAGCATGAAAAACGCAGCACAGTGTACAGCACGAAAACAGTAACTATTAAAGGGGGGAAAAGGAAATGCAGCCAGTAAGCAGGAACGAGGAGTCAAAGACAGGAAATGAAAATAGTAAAAAAAAAACGCCAAACCCAGTGTCAATGAGTAAAAAATTCAATAATACTCACTCTTCACAAGTAAACGTTGATGATGCTGCTGCTGCTGCTGCTGATGATGATGATGATGATGCTGGGAAAACGAGTATGATAGATAAAATGCCTGCCTTTAACTTAAATGCACAAATTTTGACAAACTGAATTTTACCAATAGTAAATAAAGTAAAATCACATAATTTTAGAGAATAAAGAAAATATAATGCAAATCATGCAATACAACATGTGTTGCATAGGCATAATAAATGCAAAATTTTATTGAGAAAAGGATGGTTAGTATGTACAAAAAAATACCACCATCAGCACCATGCATTATATATACACATATAAAAGTAAAACGACAGATTCAAATACAGGTTGTCAGATTCAAAAACAGGCTGGTATGGTAATATGCAAATAATTAAACCCTCAAGTATTATTATTCACTTAAAACAAACACATACAAAAAACATTACACTTTTAATTATAAATCACGAAAAAGTGAGTCATAAAAATTTTCTTTATTTTGAAAAAAAATATTAATAAAAACGTGATTAAAAGAACTAAACCACCTCTTGGTCTTAGAATTCAAAAGAAATCAAACCCTGTATCAACCCCAGACATACCTTTTGTAATATTTATTATTATTATTATTATTATTATTATTATTATTATTATTATTATTATAAAATAATACATTTATTTTTGTTATTTTTTAAATTAAAATTATAAACATTTATATCAAGTGTTAAAAAACAAGTCAAATTAAACATTTCAACATATTGAACTCTTATTATAATGAAAACTGGTTAAAAACCAAAGCAGAATGGTTAATATTAGTTTTTTATGAAAAACTAAACAACATTGGAAAATGACCCTGTATTGAGGCTAGTGCAATCATTTGAATGCAATCTTAAATAACTTGATCATTAACGTCCAAACAATTGATTGCAATAATATAACCAAAAAAATCAACATTTACACAGTACAATGGTATTATGTAATATGAATATTTTTAATTTACAAAAATAAAAACCAAACAAACATGAAGAAAAGGATATTTGAAATCAACTACACATCAAACGTTACCAACCCTTCTCCCATCTCAATCTGGAAAGCAGAAGGATGGAATGCATCATACAACCTTGAACTCAACGAGATGACAGGAATAATAAACAAGGTCAATTTCTTGGAAAACTGAGCCATATAAACGGGGAAAAGTTGTTTTGATATGACAGACAATATGCAAAATTAAAACATAAAAAATATTAAAAAAAAAACAAAAAACAGAGCTTCATTTAAAAATTTAAAAAAAGACAGAGTTTTATTTTTAAATAACACGATATAATTAAAAAAAAACGTTTTAAATAATATTTTCATAAATACAACACTTGTGAAGATATTATTTTAAAAACCCGTAATAGTAAAAGATGAGTTAAATCCGCGAAATTGCAACATGTTATTATCAAAAAGAGTGTAGTTTTATCGAAATCATCAACAAGTAAAAAAAATGTAATCTCAATGAAGGCATTTTTGGAAACATTACAACGTACGAGAAAAATACATACGGAACAATGAAATCATCATAAATATATGATGACCCACCTGAAACAATAAAACCATCTTGATTTACATGTTGATAATGATGATGATGAATCAGCAATATTAGCTGTAAAAAATTAATCAATCGCACGTGTTTTATATCAGGATCAACATATGATTTCATTTTAAAATTGATAAGCACAGCTATTTCTTGCACACGGGGTCACACATCTATCCAACAGAAATGCATGAATGAGGTCAGTGCAAAACACCCTACACCCCCTCTCAATGTGTAATGCAGACAAAAAAGACATCACGTGAAATGTAATTACCTCAGCTGGATAAAAACTACCAAAATCACACGAATTTTGAGTTTAGTCACCGTATACAGTCAGGAAAAAGAACAAAACAGATATAGAAGTGAACACTGCTGACCACAGTATGTATTCAAACGTTAACATGTAAACAAAAAAATTTATTATTGTGTTTATTATTATTATTATTATTATTATTATTATTACTATTGTTATAATTTTTTAAAAATGAGTAACTCGAGTAGAATGTATATTAAATCAAGTATATTATCTTTTTTTTTTTTTTTACAAAATCACAAATAAGTACAAGCTGTCGTAACAGTTGGTAACAATTCTAGAACGCATGCAAGGAAAATAGTAATATTCAAACTTGATTTGTGCGGCGTATATCATCTCGACACCTACAACCCAAACACCATGCAGAGCTGAATTTAAAAGGGAGATGAGTGGAAGCTTGCATTTAATTCCTACTACCAAAACCTGATGATGTAATCATATCTGGAAACGATTGGGCACATATGAAATCAACCGAATACAGACTTCTGGGCAGTTGTTGTGTGTTTACAGCAGTTTACCCAACACAGAGCTCCCTGTGATTAGAAAACATTAGACACATGTATCATCGCGTTTCATCTCATACGTCAGATAGCATTGAGTATCCCTGAATCACTGTTTAAACGTACGTGTGAATAACGCTGAAGAGTTCATAAATCCGTTGACGGAGTCGGACTGGCAAAATCCGATATTCAGATACTACGGAGAGAGTACTTGTATTTCAACGTGCAACAGGCGGCGAGAGGACTTGCACAGTTCATCGAGAACCACTTCACGAACCAACATGCGCTACTGAACAATGAAATGAACACGGTGAACTCATGAGTACATACTTGAACTGAAGAAAAAATTGAATTATTATTATTAATATTATTATTATTATTATTATTATTATTATTATTATTATTATTATTATTTGTGACACCAACCACGTAAAAAAAACAACTGTACGGGTAAAAAATAAGTAGCCCAGTGACCAGTATTTTTATGACAAAAAACATTACTATTTACTTTTTATGTAGTAGTAAGTAGTAAATAAGATTATTAATAATAATAATAAGAAATTGCATGTATGCAACAACCCATCATGTGCCTTGTTAACGTTCATTATGCACTTTTTAAAAATATTATGCCCCATCAAGTATCTTTGCTAGTTAATGATTGAATGAAATAACTTAAACTTAATGAATGAGTGAATGAATGAAAAATAGTCCCTAAAAGATATTGGTATAATGAATGCTAAGTAAAACGATTTTAAAATCACAGGTAAGGAGCATGTAATCACTTGAAGGAAAAAAATGATGATGAAGATGCAATAAAAGATCCCAACCAAAATGAAAAACATTAATAAAAAAAAAATCTGTAATGATTAAAAAAATTATGCAGCAAACGGGTAAAACGTGACTTTATTTAAAAAGGAGCAGGTAAAAAACAGGTGTGGGTGAGAAAGGGATGGTAAATCAGCACCACTTGCTCTTTCAACACCTCCTCTCAAGGCTAGGTGACATCAGAACGGGATCAGGGGGCTTCACTGCAAACACATGGGAAGCTGGAAGACATCTGTGAGAAAAAGGGACAAGGGATGCATCACTACAGGACACACAGAACACATTTGGCTAGAGAGGTGTGGTCCAGGGGAGTAAAGCCAGGCAAGACCAGATGTAAAAACAATGGGACACCCCCTCCACATTCCATTACTCAATGATTCTAAGGGTCTTCTACCCTCCCAATTTCATCAGGCTTCTTTCCTTGAAGGCCCATTTCAGTTTATTTATTTATTTTTTATCTCCAGGGATCAGAACTCATTTTTTTGCATGTAGTTAGCCACTCGACAGGGGTAAGGTAAGTGGGAGGGGGGAGAAGAGCAATGGAGCAGAAAGAGTAAGTATTAGTTTGTTAGTGTGGAGGGCCATCTAGATTGGCCTAATTAACTGTCTCACTTTTGATTCGGTACTACATTCCTTCTAAGCTTTCATGCGGTTTTCTCGTCTAATCATCACAGTTCTGTCTGATAAATTCTTGGTGCTTCTATGCATCTGTACAAGGGCTTCTGGCGAGACGTCCTGTCTTAACCCAGGAAAATTTCATAATCCATGTGGTGTTCCACTCTAAATGAAAAAAAACCCAACAAAATATGCGCCAGCTTAATTATGTAAAACACTTATGGCCCAATAATTGATTCACCTTACCGGACTTAAAGTCGTTTCAAAAGCTTATATTCCATTCGTTTGATGAATCTATCATCTGTCATTGTGGTCATTCGGCATCAGTTTTTCAGTCACAAATCGTAAACGGGTCTATAGGCAAATGCAGACAATGACGATATCCTCATTCTGGGTCCGAAGCTGCTCGCTTTCCTCTCTCATTTGCTCTGATAGTCCAAAGCGTCTCCGTTCCCATGACATCATCATGGAACCACTCAACTGCCCTATCCTTCTTCAGCCTTGGTTCTGATTTTTGAATTTTATGATTTCTCCTCTTAACAATAGCGGTCATGCTGCGTGCTTATAACAATCAGCACCATATTTTCTCTTCTGCTTCTGTCTTGTGACGCTTCTTTTGCGTAATTGTTGGGAAATTTAGTAAACTTAGCTAAATTTTCCATAAATGTATCTTCTTATAAACCAAGATACAGGCTCATTTGAGGTGGGGGGGGCAAAAAGGTTAATTCAGTCAATGAAAAGAATTCTTTTAGAGAATGCAGCACCAAAAAAATTATCGCAAGGTTTTTTGAGTGCTACAGTTCCACACCTGGACATGAAAGCTCGTCCTGATTGGGTACGGGTGCTTGTCAAATATTCAGTCATCAAATATTCCTCTTCATGCCGGATGCCCAAGAATGCACCGTGAATGCCTTTTGTGAGTAGAGTATCATTAACGTCTAAACCTGTGCAACCACACTTGGAACGAGTCACTTAAACGATCCATTGGAGCTCAGATTCCTCAAGCCACTATCTGGTTATGTTTATCAGTCCTTAACTTTAGGTAGTCAGGATCAAAATCGCTCGGTGTTTGAATTTTCGTACCTTCTGAAGACGAATCATCATTCCTACATCCGTCTTCACCAGGGCAATTCTCTGTTGTCTCATCCATCTTCTAATGGGCGTCTCCGTGTTGCAATGCAAACTGGAATCAAATATTTGAATATCCTCCAATCATTGAAAAGTCTGATAATGTTCTAAGGAGACTAAAAAAAGGCATACATTTTAATCTGAAAAAAATTCTGTAATAGTCATTTAAATCGATCATCACTCTCTATGAACTTGTTAATAACCATTGCAATATGAAAAACTTAGTGATCTTAGATCTAAAAAAACTCTAGTCCTGTCACTACATACCATGTATTTTTTAGATATTCTCAGTCATCAAATGCTTGGTCAAGAATTTTATACAATATTTATGAGACACTTTGATTTGTTTACAGTTCTTTTCAGGTATGTCTGGTTACAATTGTTCTCTTGATTCGGTCCATCCTTTGGTCTGTGAAAAACGGTCTTCAAAAGGATTTCGCATATTCAGAACAACGCATCCTTGAATTGACTTCGTCTGCATTGCCACTTCTAACGTTTGTAGGTATGGGGAACCTTTTCACCACAGGTTATTGAAAAAATAAAAATTATATTAATAAAAAAAAATATTAATAAAAAAAATTATTCTAAGGGTGTGAACTAGATCCCAAAAGTAATTATATTATATTCCAGTCTTTAGTATTTCAAACAAATCTTATTTTTAAATTCTATTAATTGGCACAGTTCAACAAATAATACAGTTTCTTCCCGAATCTAGGGACAGTGATCAGCACTCTTTATTAAAAACATGGAGTTAAGCTTTTTTTATATTTTTTTCTTTACTTTTAGCAAAGTTAATTTTATTCAACTAAGACTCCCAATTTCATCAGACTTCTTTCCTTGAAGGCCCTTTTCAGTTTTCTTATTTATTTTTTTTCTTTAGCGAGCAGAACTTGGTTTTCTTGCACATGGCTAGCCACTCGATGTGGGGAAGGTAAATGGCGGAGGGGGTGAAGAGCAATAGAACAGAAAATATTAGTAGTAGTGTCGTGTACTTTTTAAGTGATATGAACAGAGTGAAACTGTGTGAGATAATTTGAACAATTTTTAATGATTCGATTAAATGAATCCAGTAGAAAAAATTAAAATAATGAATAATTTTGATTTACAAATGTCACAAAAGTCTACTAGTCCAGCTCCGCTGCGACATTCTCTATTACATGGGTTTCAGCCTGCGAACTCGAAATACTATATGCTAGACGTTTGAAGCTTGTCTCAGATCCAGTTTGGAACTTGAGGAGATACAGTTGAGTGGAACATCGTTGGCATCCAATATTTTGGAGTATGAACTTTGACCACTTGTCACTGCTACACAAGAAGTCGGCAACCTATGAAGGTTTGTAGACTGTGTCTGCGGAGCTCTGAGGAATAGAGTGTATATATTAAACAATGTTCATTCATGGGTGAAGATAAATCAATTACTTTTTATATATTAACAAGTTCGATATCTTAACGACGCTTAGAAGGAGGCCTCGAATCCAGCTGCGGACATCCAGTAGGGAGCCCCATAAGAATACCGGCTATGTTGGCTAGTGGACATGTCACTTCTAAGGAATCGACCTTTCATGGGAGAAGATTGGAGCTGTCTGCAAAAGATGGGTGGCTTGGAGACGACCTGTCATGGCTGGGAGACTGCGTGGCAATGGGACCAGATATGTAGATCCAATGTGATTCGCGTCGAAGGGGTTAGTTGCACTTTGGAGGACAATCCGTTCGACTTCAGGCATGATACTGACGTCTCAGGGCAGCTTTCAGGGAACTGTCCGAGAGACACACTGTTTTAAAATCTTGTCCATGGGATGGGATACGATTAGCAATGGTAATGTTTCAAATAATTTTTCTTAAGACTACAGTTCTTACAAGTTGTCGAGGATCCTGGGTGACTTCCTTCAATGGAGTGACTTTTCAGGTATACGAGTCCTTATGTCTCCTCTGGGTTTCAACAGGCATTGGCTGCTTATGAATTAGTTGTCCTCTGTGATAGCACCTCTTCGTCTGTGATTCCCGATGTGCTTCTTTAGAGCATTGAGGTAGCACTTCTCATGCTAGAATCCCTCGGTGGATTGTATACTTTAAAACAGCCATATTTATTAGCTTTAATGGAAGTAATTTGAACTTTAATTGCCTGCAGTCTCCGAGTTCTCCTGGGTTGAGTCGGCTCCTGGTTGTGGCTCAGTTAAGTCACATCGTTCTGCCCATCATCAATCTCGTTATTCGACATTGGGTGAGGATCTCCCACTAACTGATTTTTCCATCTCTGCATCCTCTTTTTATTCACCTTTGGAGGACTCTGGGCCACACTTGCACAGTTGTTCCACCAATTGCGGTTCTTCCTTCAATTTTCTCTTTATATCGCGGATCCACTGCCAGGGGTGTTCCTTCTTCTCAGATCTCTTGATTTATTCTTTTCCCCTGCCAACCCTTGGAATCTGAGATTTTGTTGACTCATTCCTTTCAATGATTTGACAATTAGTTTATTTGTGTGTGGTGGGGGTGTCTAGTTTGACTTAACTGTCTCACTTTAATTCAGTAGTATATTCATTCTAAGCTTTCGTGCGGTTTTCACATCCAATCTTCAGAGTTCCATCCAAAAAATTCTTGGTGCTTCCGTGCTTCTGTAGGAGGGCTTCCAGTGAGACATCCTGTCTTAATCTGGGATAAAACCAAAATATGTGGCAGCTTATGTACGTAAAACTTTTATGACCTTACCGGACTTAACGCCACTTCAGAAGCTTATATTCCATTCGCTTGATGAATCTATCATCTGTCATGGTGGCCGTTCAATTCTCCGTCATTAGGCATCAGTTTTTCAAAGTCACAAATCGTAAACAGGTCTAGAGCTAAATGCGGCCTATGGCGATATCCTCATTCTTCGATAGTCCAAAGCATAGCATAGGGTCTTCTATCTCTTCTGTTCCCATGTCTTCATCATGGAGCCAATCAACTGCCTTATCTTTCTTCAGTCTTAGTTTTGATTTTTTAATTTTATGATTTTTCCTCTTCAACATTAGCGGTCAGCTGCATGCTTTTACCAAACAGCACTGTCTTTTCTCTTCTACTTCTGTCTTGTGACACTCCTTTTGCGTAATTGTTAAGAAAACAATGAACTTAGCCAATTTTTCCATGAATGTATCGTCTTATAAAGGTTGCCGGGGGGGGCCCCCCCAAAAAGCATAATTCAGTCAACAAGAAGATTCCTTTCGGAGAATGCAGAACCAAAAAAATTATCAAAAGTTATGAGTGCTACAGTAAATGAATGTTATTATGCGAAGTTCAAACAACTAATAAAAGCAAGAAACAAAAAAAATTAAAAACTTGGAAAAAATAATGGGAAAATATAAAAAAAATTAAATACTACAGGGATCGATCCCAGAGCAGTTAATCCACAGACCCTGACGTTAACCACTGCGCCACCACTTTTAAGTTGTATATCTTCCTTCCCGCTTGGCTTATCTGGCACTACAATAATAAACGTAAAATATTTTGTTTTTTTAACGGAAACAAAAGGCCATTGCATCAAATTCTTTTAAGTATCGTAAAATGCAGTTATTGTGAATAAATTATTTTCCACCTAGTGATTGCATTTAGGTCAATAAAGAAGGAATATACGAGGGGCGATTGATAAATAGGTTCTCCATGGCTGTAACTTTTTTATTTGTTAACCGATTTTCAAAATTCTTTTTGTATCTTATACTAACATTTGTCCTCTATGTAATGCACTATTCAGTTTTTGACATAGACCCCATTCCTTTCCAAGCATTGTGCTAACGCGTGACTAGTTGGGTGAACCCATCAGAGAGGAATTCTGGAGTTGTTGTCGACACCAGGAATGAATGGCAGCATTTACCTCGCTGTCAGAACCAACTCATGTCAAAAATGGTGAAAATCGCAATGTGCAGAGTCTTTCATTTTGAAACTGCAATTTTTTATCTTTGAACTGTAGGCACTGCAACGATTCTCGTTTGTGGTGACTCGTGTGCAGGCGGACATTATTGTACTCCAGAAGAGGGTCCAAAGCTGCCATTCAATCCTGGTGTCGACAACAACTCCGGAATTCAGCTAGGAACGCGTTGGCGCAATGCGTGGAAAGGGATTGGGACTATGTCGAAAAGTAAATAGTGCATTACATAGAGGACAAATGTGAGTATAAGATACAAAAAGAATTTTGAAAATCTGTTAACAAATAAAAAAGTTACAGCCATGGAGACCTTATTTATCAATCATCCATCGTATAAATTAAAATTAATTTGTAATCATTCTTTAGAGATACTTGAGCAATTTATCCACACAGAATGGGGATCCCTCGGGAGAAACCACTGTGTTCAAAGTGTAATTTGGTGGATGAAACAGCCCATCATATTCTTTTTGAATGTGTCGCTTTGGCACATCTTCACCACCTCACGTTAAATTCTACATTTCTTGAGGACATTCACCAAGATCCATTGGGAGCCTGACTCGCTTTGTTGGCGAGTCTGTTTTTTTGTAGGTTCCTTGGTTTATGGGTCTTGGCACAAAATTCCCTTGTTGGAATAAAGACCAAAGTTCTCTCTGGTTTTGTACCTTCGTTCAACCTTCCCATTCTTATAAGATAAGATAAGGTAGCCTGGCTTACTAGATCGTGGATGAAATATATTGTAGCATTCTCGGATATAACACAAAAACCCACACATTGTTTCCCATGTGCAGATGCTCCCTATGGCAACAAACATTAAACACTGCTTCCTGCTGGTATTTTGCCACGATAAATTTCCATTAAAATAACAACCCTCACTTGTATTGGCCGTATTATTAAAACAGATTCTATCATAATATGAAGTACGGGGCTAGTTTGCAGAGGCTGAGAGGGGCATAGCTGCCTTTATGTTGAAACAGATTTTTGTGTATGAATGTCACTGACTCTATTATTTATTCCGATCTTTGTTGCATTCTAATTTTTTGACCCTTACCCAAACCTCTTTCTGGGTTCGAGCCCGAGACAAATATTCTTTTGAGTTGCATCACCTTTTCGCCACACGTTGTCGTAGAATGACTTGAAATGGGCGACACACTCGCACCTCCTGATCGCAGTTAAACCTGCGTTTTTATACTATTTAAACTACTTTATTTTTGTAAATTGCCTGCGATAAGGCATCCGCGATAATGTTATTGCAGAGTAATAAGATAATCCATCATGAATTGCAATACCCATGCTTGCATCCAGGACCACTTGGCTTGCACCAACAATCTCAACATGGCTTAATTGTTTGTGTAGACCACTGTCAGGATCTCTTCAATATATTGACTCCAGTCTCTCATCACAGCTAATAAGTCCTTAGCATAAATCGACTGGATTTGTTCTTCCCCTGAACCTACGCGATTCATACACGCTGGGGAACAACTTCCGTAGTATTCTTGGGTTGCGACTGATCTAATGGCATCTTCAGATGCGTCATACAGTATACGAGGTCTGTTCAAAAAATACGTAGACTGACGTCATAAAACAAAATATACTTTATTCAGAAGTTACACATCTGGGTCCCCTTCAAAGTACTCTCCTCCCCGACGCACACACTTATCCCAACGGTTTTTCCACTTTTGGAAACAGTCCTGGAACGCTTCTATTGTGATGTCCTTCAGCGCCTTCGTCGCATTTGCCTTTATATCAGGAATCGTCTCAAATCTCGTTCCGTTCAAAGGTCTTTTGAGTTTGAGAAACAAGAAGAAGTCACAAGGAGCGAGGTCAGGTGAGTAGGGTGGGTGAGGAAGAACAGTGATCGAGTGTTTGGCCAAAAACTCTCGAGTTCTGAAGGCTGAATGGGCTGGAGCGTTGTCGTGATGAAACAACCAGTCACCACTCGTCCACATTTCTGGCCTTTTCCGCCTGATAGCATCCCGCAGACGTTTGCGAACTTCGATGTAGTAAATCTGGTTCACTGTGGAGGCTTGGTGGAGGTACTCGTGGTGGACTACGCCCTGACCATCAAAAAAACTATCAACATCACTTTCACATTGGATGTGAGCTTGGCGAACTTTTTTTGATCTGGGAGATGTCTCACCCACCCACTCGATATCATAACCGTACAACCAAGATTCATCACCTGTTATGATCTTCGACAAGAAGTTTTCATCATCTTCTGAGCGTTCAAGCAATTCCTGACAAACCTGGACGCGATGGGCTTTTTGGTCGTCCGTCATCAGGCGTGAAACAAACTTCGCAGCAACGCAGTGCATCTTCAATTTTTCGGTCAAAATCTCGTGACATGATCCAACTGCTATCCCACACTCTTCAGCAAGCTCTCTGATGGTCAGACGTCCATTTGCCCGAACCAGGGTGTTGATTTTGTCCACGTGTGCGTCGTCAGTTGACGTGGAAGGACGTCCAGGACGCTCATCGTCTGCAGTTGACTGACGACCATCTTTATAACGTGCATGCCACTTAAAACATGTCGCACGCTTCATAGTAACATCACCGTAAGCCCTCTTGAGCATATCAAAAGTTTCAGTGGCAGTTTTTCCGAGTTTAACACAAAATTTCACAGCAACTCTTTGCTCGTTCAAGTCACTCATTCTAAAAATCCGCCAAACGAAAATAACACACTTCACAAACAACCGCGTAGCTAATCAACCAATACTGATATTTGCAATCAAAAAACTGCCTTGTAATCAGCGGATCTGTCAGAAGATGGCGACACCAAGCGATTTTGATTGGGACCAACAGGGCCCGCGCAATTCAAACAGTCTACGTATTTTTTGAACAGACCTCGTATGCAATCTCTTCTTCGGACTAAAGATTTCTAATATAGGGGGGGTGCTTAATTGCCTGTTTGAGCTTTTTGAATGCACTTTGCTGTTGCGTGCCTCATACTAATGGTATGTCCTTTCTAAGGAGGTTGAATAATGGCCCCGCATCCTGAGCAGACCCCTTTATGAAGTGCCTATAAAACTGAACCATGCCCAGGAAGAATTTTAACAGATGAGTATCCCTGGGCACGGGCCAGTCTACAGTAGCCTTCATAAGATGCTCTTCACATGCCTTCCCTTTGCTAGATAATTTAGATCCCAGGTATTGGAACTCCTGTGCCTCCTGATCTCAAGTAAAACCTATGTGCCCTCATCCTCTGCAACACCATGTAAGCCCTCATCCTATGTAAGCCCATTTTTCAGCTGCACCACTGTATGACACCTTGCCTTTGCCGTATTCTAATTTGGTGATATGCTTAGAGGATATCCAATTTAGCAAAATATTTTGCCTCCTCCTAAAAATCCAATAACTAATTCGTCCTTGGCACCTGCAAAGCTTCTCATTCTTTTTGACCACAAAAAAGGTGGGAGACGCAAACGATAAGGTTGAAGGTAAGTTCAAATTTTTACCTAGCAATTCCCGAATCACTTTTTGTACTTCTTCCTCTTCATCTCTTGATCGAGGGTACAATGGCAAATTAAATGGAGGGACACTGCTCTAATTAGGCTTGTCATCTTGTAGGGAGTCCAATTGGAAGCTCTTCCCTGGAAAAGTTGTGAAATTGTTGAAGTTAACACATGAAGGGGGGATACAGTTCAAATCATCCAAGTTACAAAATTTTCCATAGATAGCACTTTATGCCATAAATATGCCATTTATTTACTCCTTGCCACTGCAGCAACCATAATCTTTTGCCTCTTTGCACTAATGTACACTATTTTTTGTCAGTTGGTGTGTAGATTATTATTCTTTATCCATTCCAAACCCAGTATTATATCATAGAGTTGGATAATATAGCATCAAAGCCCAAGCTAACTTAGCATTGTCTGCTTTCGACTAGTACTCATGAACACAAATTGAGAAATTTGCATTTTATGCCCATCAGCAAACGTTTTGGATTCATTGGACCCAGTTGTATCACTGATCAACTTTAATTATTTAGCTAATTTTTCATCGAAATAATTTTCAAATGCACCTGTGTCCTTCCACCCGCCTTGCACTCACGACCATCTATAAGAATCATAATAACACAGTTCATTCTCTACACTGTTATTTACAAAAATTCATGTACCGTGGTTTTATTGGCTCTTTACCTTTAGTTGCATTCTTTTACAAAAGCGTTTAATTGTCCTTTCTCTCCATTTAAAACACTTTCTTATTTCGGGCCCTTTATCTTCTCTTCGACCCTTCTTTTGCGCTGTAATCGCGTCTAGCTGCTTGGATTCCACATAAATCTCCTCAGTTACGCCCTGTGCAGAAAACCATTTTTCATTATAACTAATACACTCTTCTAATGGTTACACTCCTTAAGTCTTAATTAGGCTGCAGTTTTATTAGGCACCCCTTGTATAAACAAATGTATTTACTCCATCAGCATACTGTCTACTAGCTTACTTGCTATTAGCCTGAATCGCATTATTTACTTGACCACATTGTTGTACTTTAAACGCAGCTTTAATAGCTTAGCTCTCTTGGATAGTTGGGTTTGACCCCCTCCAAACATTACAATTAATTTTTCTTTAAAGTTAGGCCGTAATATTAATTCCTGGCCTTCTGTAAAGTTTGCAAACCATGTTGCAGGGGCTACTACGCCATTTTAAATTTTATGCACTGCTGTGCACTCATTTGCTTACTTCCAGCTACTGCTAAAATGTTTCTCAAATTACTCTGGATCTTCCCCACCTTTCCTGCAAATTACAGAAACCAAATGTCCTCCACTATATTCTGTCCTCCAGGGAAACGTGCAAACAGTGAACCGCTTCAACTAGTGGTTCCATAGTGGCCATGTTCACTTTTAACCATTTCACTCATGTTCACCTGGACCCTGCTAAAATAAGGTTCCAGTTACAGTCTTTGAGTTCAACTGAAATATGATGTTTCCACTCCAGATGCTGTGTTCCAAGATGAGGCTGTGCAACTATGCTGCTCATTGGCTCCTTCCCAATGATGAACCTCACGCCATTCGTTAATTGCATTGATGATGTTGATGTCTTCTCTACTTAGACGAGAATACAGGAATGAAGATCTCGCTGAGCGTTTATGCACTCCACCTGATATCCTTTACTGCCCTCTGCCAACTTTTATTATTCACTGATAGTGTTATATCAAATCCTGATGAGGCCCTTATCTGCTGTCATCTACTGGAACGTTTTGAGCCTTTAATTTCACATGTTCCTCTTCACTTGCTTCTTGCAGTCCGTACTTGTGAAACAAAGTTATTTCTTTGTGCCACCTCTTAAACCTCTTTTCACATCACAAATCACTTGATGAATCACTGTAGTACACAAAAAAAATATTTTTTTTGAAAATCGGGGTAGAAACACTGTCCTATATTACGTTAAGCTCTGCTACCATGCGCCCCCTCCTGTCAAAAATTTTTATTTTTTTGCGCAGTGGAATTATTAAGACAGAGAGAGGTTTAACTTATTAAACTTATTATTTAAGTTTAAATTAAATAACAAAGTGATATTTATTTCTTCCAAAAACGGTACAACTCATACAGAAATCGAAATAAAGACGCAGGAGTAATTTTAATTGTAGTGTATATCATTAATTCATTATGTGAAAGTTCATATATTCAAGTACGTTGATGGGGATAAGGTACCGTGGTTATATAGATTCCCAAACAAAACACTAATGCCATGTTATCACAAAATATATAAATTGACTCACGTCCAGTGGTGGCCTTTGCTTTGCTTAACCTAGGTAATAGATTTCATAAGGTCACCTAATATGGGCAACATAATCACGTATTAGATTATTGCACTAATAATTCAGTTGAAGAGCAACATTCACTTTTTTTCTTATCCTGTATGACTAGGATGAATAAGTAATGATACTTTTCCCGAATCACCTTAATATCACAGTGTCCATTAAACAACAGGCAAAACGGCCCAAGTCATTTACACAAATGCTTAGTGTGGCTGACTAAATCATAGACGAAATTATATTGTAGCATTGTCAGATATCACAAAAAACCCACATTTTGTTTCACATATGCAGATACTTCCCATGGCCACAAACATTTAACGTTGTTTCCTGCTGCTATTTCACCACGATAAATTTTGGTGAAAATAACAGCACTCACTTTTACTATCTGGATTATTAACCCATTAAAATACGCCCTTTCGTGATATGAGCATGGGGCTAGTTTAAAGAGACTGAGAGGGACATAGCTGGTTACATATTGAAACAGATTTTCGTGTATGAATGTCACTGATCTTATTATCTATTCCCCAACGTGGTGAAGGGTAGCTACCTCGATCCTTAATGTATAGTATAGGTCGTCTCTATAGTGTCCCTTTCCTATTCCTTCGAACTACATCGTTCTCTTGAACTGCGTCATTCTCTGTCTATCGCCTGCAGCACGCCTCCATTTCTGCTTTCCTGCATTTCTTTCTTTTATGCTATCGTATTTCTTTCTGCTTTTCACGAGCACTACATCTGGCAGCAATGGTTTGCCTTAGTTCGATGATATGTTCAACCGCTTTCCATCGAACGGTCACTTATCATTTCTCCTATGAACTTCGCTGCTTGAAGACACCTTACTTCTCTCTCGCTCTCTGTTTTTCTGGCCCTTTTACCATTACCCGATCCTCTTTCCGGGTTCGAGCTGAACCAATGGTAACGATTTGTAGGCATGTTCCACAATTTTAGCAGTATTAGCAGTTTAAAGAAATAGTAGTGTTTTTTTTTTGGCTGGCTCCTTCATACGACTTTTCTGAAAAAAGAACATTGTTACCTCCTGCATTGAAAATAGGTGAATCCGCAATTTTGAAGATTTGTTCATATGCTATTCTACGTGGGTTGGTTGAAAAATAATGCCTCAATGGCTGTAACTTTTTTATTCATTACAAAAAAATAAACATATTCCCCATCCCTTTCCACACATTGCGCCAAAGCGTGACTAGTCTGATGTAGCTCACAGAAATGAATTCTAAGGTTTTTGAATGGCATCTTTCACCGCATCGTCAGAATGCAACTCACGTCCCTTAAGGTGGTCTTTTTTTCTTTAGGAAATGGAGAAAATCTCAAGGTGCAAAGTCTTTCTTCTTTGTACTATAGGCCCCGAACTTAGTGGGTCGCGAGCGTTTGCGGGCGGGCGTCTTCTTGCTGCAGAAGAGGGTCCAAAGCTGCCACCAAGCTGGCTTTAACAACAAGCGGCTAGTACCGGTACCATCGCTGTCACCGCAAAATAGGAAAGTGCGCCTGCTAAGGGCACACAAGCATCGCCACTGGACACTGGATAAGTGGAAGAAAGTCGCCTGTTCCGACGAATCGCAGTTCCTACTTCATCATGTGGATGGCAGACTGCACATCTGGCGCAGACAACATGAGATCACGGACCCATCCTGTCAACAGACAACCGTACAGGTAGGTGGAGGAGGTGTGTTGGTCTGGGGTGTCTTCTCTTGGGACACACTGGTTCCTCTGATATCTCTGACTGCGATACATTACCTGAACAATGTTGCTGATAAGGTACAGTCGGTTTCATAAGTTTGGAATATCCCAAACATATCAGTGATGCTTGCCATTACACTTTAAGCAATGAATTCTAATATATTTTTAAACAAACTTTAACAGTTGGGATTTATATTTTCATCTATTTACTATGTTTATACAAAATTTAAACACAATAGCTTAATTAGAAAATAAATGGTTTACAATTTTTTAAGGGCGTTTTGTTTCAAAAGTCAGAAATTTTGTTCAAGAGTTTGGGATATTAAACTTTACCACCTGGTAAAGTCGCCTTTTGCTCGAATTACGGCTTGAATTCGCTTAGGCATACTAAGAACCAGATTTTGGCATGCCTCCAGAGAAATCTGGGACCACACTTCTCGGATGCAAGCCATCAGATCCTTATTTGTTCTTGGAGTAACTTGTCGAACTCTTTTCTTCATAATTGCCCACAAATTCTCTATGGGATTAAGGTCTGGTGAGTTCCCTGGCCACTCTAAGACGTTGATTTGCTTTTCTTTAAAATAAGCCTGTACTTTCTTAGCAGTGTGTGCAGGTGCGGAATCTTCTGATGAACACAACGTTTCAATGCTTGGGATGAGAAAATATCCCATCATTTCCATGTAAACCTCAGTGTTCACTCGAGAACGAAAAAAACACAATTGTCTTACTCCAGCACTGTTGAAGCAACCCCAAATCATTACTTTAACTGGATACTTCACTGAGCGGTTGACAGATGTTGGATGCTGTTTGCTTTTGGAATGAATCCACAAACGATCATTCTTGTTCAAATCCAAACAAAACATTGATTCATCACTGAAAGTCACACGTGACCACATGATAGCTGACCAGTCGACATATTTTCTCGCCCAGTCAAGACGTTTTTTCTTCTGGGCATCAGTGAGCTGAGGTTTTTTTACTGCAAGATGTGATCGGATATCCATCTCCTGTAGATGACGATACACTGTGGGATGCGAAACTTGCTTCTGTGTAGCATCTGATAGATCGTTTGCAAGCTGCCGTATTGTTGTACGAGGATTCTTTCCTACAATGTTCTTCAGCACTTTCATGTCTCGGGTGTTGAGTTTCCTGGGGCGTCCATGACGTTGCTTTGGCCTCAGCGACTCTTCTTCTCTCCATTTTTTCAAGATGCGACTGACAGTATTTTGCTTCCTATTGACTTTTTTGGCAATTTCAGTCTGGGTTAACCCTGCAGCATGCAGTTCAATAATTTTTATGCGATCGTCTTGAGAAATTTCCGTCGTCTTTCCCATTTTTCTGTTCTTTTTGAATTCTTGCTCTTAACTTATATTATGCCTCTTAATTAGTATGCAATTTTATATTTCTTTATTTAAAATGGCCAAGTACATTATAGATTAGAGGGACATAGGAAGAGTAAATATTTCTATATATATTTTTTTGATTTTTTTTCGATATCCCAAATTATCCCAAACTTTTGAACCATGTTTGTGACTTTTGAAACAACACGCCCTTGAAAAATTCTAAACTATTTATTTTCTAATAAAATTACTGTGTTCAAATTTTGTATAAATATAGAAAATAGATGAAAATATTTGTTCCAACTGTTAAAGTTGTAAAAAACAATTATTACAATTCATTATTTACGATGTAATGACAAGCATTACTAGCATGTTTAGGATATCCCAAACTTTTGAAACTGACTGTACACCCGTTCATGATGACTGTGTACTCTGGTGTTGACGGACAGTTTCCGCAAGACAATGGTCCGTGTCACTATGTTCAAATGGTCTTGGACTGGTTCGAGGAACATGACGTGGACTTCCACCTGCTTCAGTGGCCTGCTTGGTCGCACGATACCAATCCGATTGAGCATTTATGAGATCAAGTGGAGAGAACTATCCGACGCCTTTCCACATTTCTGTCCAACCTGCACCAATTTAGGGATGTAGTAATGTCAGCCTGGGCTGCTATTCCTCCGCAGCAGTTTCACCACTTTTATTGAATTCATGCCACCACGTATTCGTGCAGTTATCACCGCTACAGGAGACGCAACACGCTATTAGAAGGGTGTCTCTAATGAATTGGTCGTTCAGTGCAATTCATTCCGGTCACATAATGAAAGGCAGGATTTCAGCGCCATTTACTAAATCGTGCGATTTTCGAATAAGCGGCCAAGAACCAGCTTTAACGTAATGACATTGGCGTTTCTGGGTTGGAGCAAATGCATTAAAAAAAACTGTCCTAGCCTCTCCTCTAAAAGTTATCTTAGAACCCTGCTAAAGCAAACTATAACAAGTTCACATGTAAAGCAAGATTATGTGGCCAAAAATTATTTAGACAAGCTGTGCCCGTGACATCTTTTGCGTGGACTTCAGCAATTTTTGAATTTTTAGAAGAACAAATTATTTTTTAAAGAAGAAAGAGTAGTCCCGAGACTACATAACACTGTATGTCAGGCAGAAAGTCAAGACAACAACTGAAGTGATTAAGAGACAATACTGAAACTCTTGAACAAGCTGAAGCCAGAAGAGAAAGAAACAGGGAGAGAACTGTTTCTGAAAGATAATAACAAACATACCGAGCGAAATAGAAGAACTGCTGCTGCAGCTAGGGCTGAAGAAGCCTCAGGTCAAACTATTGTTCTGTTTCATTTTATTTCCTTTTCATTTTTAAACCACATGTAATGTTCTACACGATTTTTTCTCTGCACTATGTAAAACTCATCAGGTATACACAACATTCCAACACGAGTGAAGGCGGGTAGAACTGCTAGAGAGCTATATACTTGGAGAGGGCCATCCATTGGAAGAATCTACTAATATAATTTTCTTTGTAAGCCGCATTTTGTATGTATAGCCGTAACGCTACAATGCAATGTATGTGTAGCAAAGAAGGGTGAAAACTGTGAGCTGCATGGCCCTGTCAAGCTACAAAGATTGCTAAACAAATTTCAATGACACAATGATTGATACAATGTCTTTCAAAAAATTTTCACATGCAAGATAAATAAAATTAATTTCAATTATGGTTATTGATTCTTCTCCTGTTCATAGAACCACCAAAGTTAAGGATCTGAGATTTTATTGTTTATTTTATATGGTTTATCAGCACAAATGCATGGATATAGCCAAGGACGCAACGGCGTGGGAAGCAGCCAAATCAAATTTGTATGCCAAAAAAAAAATTGTCAAAATGATTTTTTTTTCAGGGAGGATCATATAATGTTGACAATGCAATATGTAATAGTTTTTACTCTGATTTGTGCACATATTGAAAATAAACAAAATATTAAAACTTGGTAAGGCTTTTTGCAGTATTATATCAACAATAAATTCAAGATCCGCTGAATTAAACTAAAATTTCTCAAATGTAAAATGTAATAAAAAATTTTTAAATGTAAATGAACATGTAACAAAAAAACCGAAAAAATAAAATAAAAACCTGATAAAAAGTTTTATAGTGCATTAACCCATAAAAACGTATAAAAGTTCTCAGTTTTATAACATTTTTTTCGTTTTTTCAGTATATATTTTTATTGTATAAATTCTTACTTTTATATCAAGGGATGTCAGCTATTAATGTTATAAGATTAAAGCTATGAAAAAACACCAATGTAACATCATTCCATTTGGGTGTTACTTTCCCAATTGCCACGATTTAATTTTAGGCATTATCGCTTTTTCTTCACATGAACATCTAAAGTTAACATTTGTTTTGAATTAAAATTCTTTTAATTTATAAATTATTATTTATTTAAATATAAACTTCAACGAAATCAGATGAATTTTTAATGGATGGTATTAAAATCAATTAAGATTTTATAAGAATAACGTCAGCAATGCTGTAATTTCATACAGGCCAAGGATTTTCTTTTGTTGTGAACCAACTTGTTGTCATGGAGGTATAAATATCGGGACTTAGAATTTTTAATCTGAAACGAAATGCTTGATCATAAATAATCATTCCTGGGATTAAATAATGATTAGCGCACGCGCCAAGCACTGACGGATCGCATTTTATGGAGAACTCAAGGAGAGTCATCCTATTGAGAGTTGGCACATCAGTCGGAGGAGAGAACGATTTAACGTAAGTAATGTTTTTTAAAATTTTATCGATCAAGAAATTTGCACTAAAGAAGTTGAAAATTTCTTTTCACTTATAATAAGTTGAAAATGAATATTTGTTAACTGATCTCTTATTCAACATGCTTAGGAAAATCACTTATTTTTATGAAAACAGGGGAACCACAGTTATGTGTTAAGTTGGAGGTTCACTCTCCAAAGTCTATGCAAATGGCAGATTAGCATGATTATTAAAATTGCCTTATCAACGGGTTTATAAAAGACTGAATATTTAAGCTATGTTATAAAAAGAGAGAATGATGATTTATGAATAATGTAAGACAAACATTATGAAAATAAAATGAAATTTTGAAATTTAATTTACTGAATATACGAGGGTTGTTCAAGAATTTTTGCCTCCTGGTCCATAAGGTTTTCATTTGTTAAACTAGTTTCAAAATTTCTTTTGTATCTGATACCTACATTTGTCTTCTATTTAATGCACTATTCACTTTCCGACATAGTCCCTATCCCTTTCCACGCATTGTGCCAACGCCTGACAAGTTGGGTGAACCCATTGGAGAGGAATTCCGAGATTGTTGTCGGCCACGGAGGAAAAAATTCATGAACAACCCTCGTAAATTATCATTGAATAAACTTTTAATTAAACTATCATAAATAAATACAGGGTGTAACTAAAGGTGTGTTACAAACTTTGGGGAATGATAGAACTGGTCAAAATAAGCATTTTTTGTTCTATGAACATTGGTCCACAACTGCATTGTTTAAAAGTTATAGCAACAGTTCAAAATGACGCCCTTCAGCGTCAATGCAGGCTTGCATTCGTCGCTGTACGTTGCAAGACACCCGTTGCAGCATCTGGTGGGAATCCCTGATGTTGTCTGCTGCTACAGCCAATCGTGCGATGAGTTCCTCCACTGAATTAACCATTGTTTCGTACATCAGGGACTTTAGGTGGCCCCACACAAAGAAATCCAATGGTGATCGTGGCGGCCAGGTAACTGGACCACCCCGTCCAATCCAACGATCGCCAAACGTATCAGTGAGGAAGGCCCAGACATGCTGTGAGAAATGTGGAGGTGCACCATCATGTTGGAACCACATTACTTGACGGATGTTAAGAGGTATATCATCCAACAGTTCAGGCAGCACCTCCTGAAGAAAGACGAGGTAGGTTTGTGCATTCATACGAGCTGGGAGAATGTACGGCCCAATGAGGCGATTGCCAACAATACCAGCCCACACGTTGACAGAAAATCGTTGCTGGAAGCGCCTTGTCAAAATGGCATGTGGGTTGATACGGTCCCAAACATGGATATTCTGGTAGTTGAAAATGCCTTCCCTGGTGAAGGTTGCTTCATCAGTGAACAGCACCTGCTGTGGGAATGCTGGTTCCTCTCTACAACGTGCAAGAAACCATCTGCAGAATGCCATACGTGGTGCAAAGTCAGCAGCTTCAAATGCTTGCACTCCTTGCATACGAAACGGATGAAACAGTTTGTCATGCAGAACTCGCCAAACAGACATGTGATCTGTGTTCATGATGTGTGCAAGCGCACGGGTGCTACATGTTGGTCTTTGGTATTGAGCGGTACGACGGGTGCGAGCGCGACCATGCTCTCCACGCATCACAGCTACACTTCCTGTTGCTCGTAGACGTCGCACAAGCCGAGCAAACATTGTGTGAGCTGGCTGACGACGTTGTGGAAACTGCCGTCTGTACAGACGACAAGCAGCCCTTCCATTACCGTCTGCAGCATGGTACACTAACAACGTGTCAGTGCACTCGTTAAAGGTGTAGTCCATATCCGGATGCGATCACACACGTTAGATTTTTTAGTGTGCAGGATCTGCTTGCATGGTAATGTGATGGTGTGGTCATGTTACTTTAAAAATTTACATGACCATACCATAATTCAGAAAGGGGTGTGTCATAAGCCTGCATTGATGCTGAAGACGTCATTTTGAACAGTGGCTATAACTCTTAAACGATGCAGTTGTGGACCAATGTTCATAGAACAAAAAATGCTTATTTTGACCAGTTCTATCATTCCCCAAAGTTTGTAACACATCTTTAGTTACACCCTGTATATAAGGCTTACTGATATATTTAATTGAGTCAATACTAAACGGGTGGTGGCCTTACAGTATAGCAGAGGGACATCAAGAGTTCCAACTAGTTTCGCCTTTTATTCCCGGCTTTGTCAAGGATATACAGCAAGAGGCATGCAAGCCTTTATATACGAGTGGTACAAGTAATGAGTACAAAAAGAGTGGTACAAGTAATGAGTACAGGGGGCCAATGAGTACAAAAAGAATGCAATGGCCATTAGAATAAAATAAAATAAATACAATTTTTTTTAATACAAAAAAGAAATTATACAGAGATGGTGCGCGTTTAACGCGGACCGAAACGAGCACATATCCGGTTGTCCGAAGACAAGAGGATTTACATAAAAACAACAAAATAAAATAACAGGGTAAGAAAATTTACAAAATGCTGAAGAAACATAAAATAAAGAAAAGAAAATGAGAGAAAATTATAGTAGATCAGATAAAGAACTAAGTATTGCATACACATTAAAGTCCGTCTCGTGGACCTCTTGGCCTTGAATATTTCGATCGCTTCGAGGGTGGCAATTTTTTCTGGTTTATTGCACATGTGCAAGACAGACATAACCTCTTCAAAGTGTGTCCGGAATCTGCGAGATGGTTGGCATAGTGAGAGACACGATCTCGTTTCTTATACAAGTCAAGGTGTTCTTTGAAACTCAATGCAAGATTGCGGGTCGATAATCCCACATACAACATATCGCAAAGCGCACAATTCAGGCGATAAACTCCAGACTGGGAATATTTGTCGGAGGTGATGCAGGTGGGCGGGTTCAGGGTGCGAACAGCTGGAGTGGGAGTACGAAATCATTTTCGAAGGCCGAGGGACGATAGGAAATCGGAAACCTGGGAGTAATTAGGTCCCAGATATAGTAAGGACGTCCATTTTTTAGTATGGGGCGAATCAGGAGGGGGAGGGAGAGAGAAGGGTCCGTCTGTGGCGGTGAAGGATGCGGGAGAACGTGGAGATCGAATATCTATTGGAGTCGGCGAGGTGTCGGATTATGCGGAGATCTGGATAGGGGCAGAGGGAAAGCTTCAGGGCACGGTCGATTAGGAATCTTAGTGAGGCTTGTTTGTGGGTGAGGGGTGTGAAAAAGAATGGTGTATTAAGTTGGAGGATGTAGTCGGTTTATGGAAGACAGAAAAGTAGAAGCAGTTAATGTGGGGGTTGTTGGTGATGAAGATATCAAGGAAAGGGATGGACCGGTTAGTTTCTAGTTCAAAAGTGAATTGGATATGTGGAGAAAAGGAGTTAAAGGTGTTAACAATATTAGTGGGGGTAGTGGATCGGAAGTCAAAAAGGATAAGGATGTCGTCGACATATCGGAAATATGCGATGACAGAGGAATTATTGTGGAGGGGGGTGACGTGTGTTAATTCCAGGTGCTGTAGGAAAACCTCAGACAGAAAACTGCTGAGTGGGAATCCCATTCCTAGCCCTGTGGGTTGGGACTAGTAAGAGTTGTTAAAGAAGTAGTTCTCGGAGGAAATAACAGAGAGGATAGCTAGTAGGTCAATAGAATCGGATTTAGGGAAAGACTTAGTATGTAACAGACACTCAAGGATAGAAAGGGTGAGGGTGACGGGGACGTAAGTGTATAAGTTGGTGATGTCAAAGGATATAAGGGAGAGGTGCTCATCAGTGTGGAGGGAAGAAAGTGACTCAGTAAGGGTGAGGGAGTTGCGTACGTTGTAAGTATCAGGAAGGATTTTCAAGTTAAAGGGGAAGGTGGAAAGGCTTTTGGCGACGAGGTGGGCAGGAGCAGGGGAATACTTCACAACGGGACGTATAGGCATGTTAGGTTTATGGATCTTGACTAGGGCATTAAGGTTAGGTGGGCGAGGGTTAGGGGGGATGAGGCGTCGGAGGTATCTGAAGTGTGGGGATTTGTTGATGACGGAAATAATAGATTTGTGGTATTTAGAGGTGGAGTCGGATGAGAGGGTGACAAAATTGTTGGCGGTGATGAAATCGTTAACTTTATCAGTGTACGTAGAACGGTAAATGATAACCGACACGTTACCTTTATCGGCCTTGACGACGAGGGCATCAGAATCATGTAACTTCGTCTTCAAGGCGCAAGAGGCAGCAACATCAGTGCGTAGTTCACGGGGTGGTCTAGACGCAGACGTTTCTTTGAAAGACTTTTTTATCAAATGTCCGAGGATGGCTCGCGTTGGAGGACGTTCAGTCTGGGGTAGTAAGTTGATGGCATGCTCGACATCTGAGATGACATCGTGTAAGTTGGATCGTGTTGGCTTCCTCATGTCGAGGAGTCGCTGTTCGTTGTCGGACAACTGGATTGAAGTTAGGTTAACAACATTGGCGTGAAACACAAAATCACTATCAGGAGGATGTGGGCGTGTTGGAGGCTGACGTCGGAGGTCGTCTAGCTTCTTGCACAGGGTTAAGAACTCATGTTCTTTGAGGGATTAGAGCCTAACTTCATCATCCTCGAAGAGCGGCATCTGAACATCAGGCGGTATGATGGATGAAATGTGAAGGTGCAGGCGGAATATCTCTTGATTAAGACGATGCTTCTTATAAACTAAAGTGGTGGTAGCACGGCTTACCCCAAGTCCTTACGACGGCGGCTCGTGCAGCTTGGATGGCGGTAGACCTGTTCCGGACGATGACGTGGGCACACTTGGTAATCGTGATGGTTTTTAGATTCCATCCAAACCATTAGTAGAGAAGGCCAGGGTGAACTGGTTAACATTCCGCATTATTTTTTTTATTTTTCAGATATTATTGTCACCATCCTCTCCAGAATATCGTCAATAAAAGTTCAATATGTGTTTAAGCTCTGTCATCAATGAACCTTGAATGAACATTTCAAAATATAATAAAGATAACAGGAAACCACTGACCAACATAAAACTTTTAATCGGACGTATGCGCATTTCGGCAGCCACGCTGCCCTCTTCAGCGCACAAAAGGTTTTTAATCAGAACAGATAAACCTGTTCAGATAAAAGAGCAAGGACCGACAATCGAACAGTGAAGTGTACATTCGTTAGGATGGGACGAAAGCAGCGCTTTCACAAAGCTCATCTAACCAGAATAAACTCCAAAGGAAATACACTGAGGTAGTCAAGAAGCCTAACCAACCCAAGCGGTCTTCCATATTATACAAAAAAGAAAATAAGATTGACGATTGTCAGAAACAAAAAACAAACGAAATAAAAAATACAAGGAGAAATAAGATTATCACATCTTCCAGTAGTCTGGGAAAGAGACGTTACTAATATCTTCAAAATTGATATCAAGAACGTGCCCCGGTTTACGATACTTCTTATGCCAGTTCATATTCATTGAGTTCTCCAGTATCCCTTTCACAAGCTTATTGTCGTAAGTCTTCATCTTCTGTATCATAATCAAAAGCAGATCCTGTATAAACTTACCGATATGGGCCATGTTTAACTCGAGGCCATGTTTTCACCGTCCTTCTGTCCAGCTGGGCAATGGTCCTCAGGGTAACATTCTGGAATGACTGTAGTTCACTCCATCTGCTTTTACAGATAGTCGCCCACGCAGGCATGCCATAGAGGAGTATGGTCCGGATAATTGATTTGTACAGAAGTAGCTTGTTGTCAATGCTGAGGGCGCTGTTGCGGTCCATAAGAGTTATGATACTGTACTTAGCCCTCTTCGCTTTGTTCAGAGCATAGGACATATGCTGGTTCCATGAGAGTCTTGAGTCACTGATAATTCCCAGGTACTTGTAGTTGTCCACCCAGTCCAGTTTCTTATTAAACAGAACAAGAGCATCTGGGGGATGCTTGAGCTTCCTATTGAGGTACAAAGACTTGCACTTTCCGACGTTAAGGTTCAACTTCCAGCAGTTAAACCAGTCTTCGAACTGCTTCAAGGCGCACTGCAGCCGAGTGATAACGTGAGCTGGCTGGTGTGCCCATGTCATAATGGCAGTGTCATCCGCATAAAAATAGAGATTACAATTATCGGGTTTTGGGAAATCATGTACAAAATAATTAAATAGCATAGGCCCGAGGACAGAACCCTGAGGGACACCGGCCTTTACAACACGGGGTGTGGAAAGATTTTCTCCAACCTTGGCTTGATAGGATCTGCCATCAAGAAAGGATTTCACCATCAAGATCAAATCGGCAGGGAACCCGTCTCTGATCATTTTGTAGACAAGGCCCTCATGCCACACTTGGTCAAAAGCTTTACTGACATCGAGAAATACCACCCCACAGTACCTGGATAGGTTCAGGGGGGTGATCAGGTCTTCAACGAGCCTCCATATCTGCATCGGACAAGAGTGGGCAGCACGAAAGCCAAACTGCTCTTCCCGTAAAAGGTCATTTGCTAGACAGTGATCTTGGAATCTGACAAGGATCGTTCTCTCCAACACCTTGGACATCGAGGGTAGCAAGCTAATAGGTCGGTAGCTCGCGGGAATTGCAGGATTTTGCCCCTGCTTTGGGATACTCAACACAATAGATTTCTTCCAAGCCACAGGGAAGTAAGAAAATTTCCAGCAGTCGCTAATGATATTGGGGAGAAATTCAATAAAGTTCTTTGGGAAATTCATAAGGGCGTTATTACTCACCTTGTCTTTTCCTGGAGCCTTCTTCTTTTTCTGTTTATTTATGATGTTAGCGATCTCACCAGCCTCGATGTTGTACTTCGTAAAATGCTTCGGGACTTCATCAAAGTTGAAAATACCTTCTTCCACACGCTGAGACATGATTTGGCTCTCGGGCTTATCGTTGGTAGGAGTAACAAACTGCATTTCCAGTGAATCTGCAGTGACTTGGGCCTTGTCCTGATCAGTTTGCACATAGTTACCTTGTGGTGTACGGAGTGGAGGAAGCATAACATTCTTCTTTTCTATAAAGCTCTAACCATACTCCAAATGGAATTGTCGCGAGCCGACAAGCTTTTGAGTTTTTCATTCCATCTAGCGTCGCGAAGCTCTTTTATCTCCTCTTGAACTCTTCGCACTAACCTGTTGTACTTGGTTTTGAGCCAAGGTTCACGATAGCGTTGCCAAAGTCTACGGGTCCTGTTTCTTTCAGCAATTAGGCGTTGGATTCCAGGAGAGAGTTGGATTCGATGAGAAGGTTTATTCTCTGATGGATACTTACTGATTTCTATGGCACTGTTAATACATCTGGTGATGTCATCAACAAGTTGATCGATGTCCTCTGTACAGTAAGCAACGTCGGGATGGTAGCCATAGTCCTTAAGAATATCTTTGTAGAGCTTCCAGTCTTGATGATGTACGAGTTCCTCTCGGAAATTTATGTCAACATTGTCAAAGTTCAACGCCACAGGCTTGTGGTCAGAAGAAAGGTCATCAATCGTGAAGATATTGTACGGTTTGAAGAAACCCTTCAAGAGCGAGATGTCCAAAACGTCACTACTAGGGGAGTGGTCGCAGTAGTAGGTGTCCTCCACAGGTCCAGCAGCGATGATATCATCTCTACCTTGTATGTACCTATAGAGAATCATGCCGTTGTAATTCTGCGTTCTGGAGTTCCAGCTTGGATGCTTGGCATTTAGGTCACCAGCCAGGACGACTGGAGTGTCACCACTGAAGAGTTCATCAAGCTCGCAAATGTCAAGATAATGTTTAGGTGAATTGTAGAGTGCTACGAACTTCACTTCACCACAGGAGACGTCATTGATAATGGGCAAGGATTTTACAACATCTTTTTATAGTACAAAGTCATGGAAAAACAGCCAATAGTGAACAAGTTATTACAGCGCGAAGTAAAGCAACAATCAAAAAAATTTTTACCAATTTTTACAAATAGCCAATTAGATCAAATTACAACCCAAAATACAATAAAATTACAGGGTCACTCTGTCGTCATTGATCTGGT
>JAHWFO010112859.1:1062261-1113177 GCA_023313115.1 Rhysida immarginata | reverse complement strand
ACCAGATCAATGACGACAGAGTGACCCTGTAATTTTATTGTATTTTGTGTTGTAATTTAAACTAATTGGCTGTTTGTAAAAATTGGTAAAAAATTTTTTGATTGTTCCTTTACTTCGCGCTGTAATAACTTGTTCACTATTGGCTGATTTTCCCTGAATTTGTACTATAAAAAGATGTTTTAAAATCTTTGCCCTTTTATCGGAACAGATTTGTCTGTTCTGATCAAAATCCTTGTCTATGCTGAAGAAGGCAGCGTGGCTGCCGAAATGCGCATACGTCCGATTAGAAATTTTATGGTGGTTTCAGTCCGATCAGTGGTTTCCTGTTATCTGTATTGAAGTTCGTCCACAGTGTCCGGCTCCAGTTTTCTCTTAAATTTCAAAATATGATTGCTAAATGTTCTATAAAGTGTGTTAGTTGACCAATTGACCCTTCATCGGAGGGTGATTTGGATAATAAATGAGGGGCAATTCAGAAAAGTTGCAAACTAATCTTTTCCTGCCATTTCTCTCTGATGTTAAATGGGTTTCCAACAGAATTCGATACAGCATATCTAAAGGTGCACGGCAACGTTCGAACAAAGTAAGGCCAAAGCCACGAATTTCCATTAACATCAACTTTAAATGAAAATTTTCATGTGAATGTACTGGATACTTACATAAATATACATAAATGCATGACATTTACTTAAACTACTGTTTTCCTGGCATTCCTGATAAGGAAACCCGGGAAAAAATACACCCCTCCTAGTCAACCACCTGCAACGTGCCGACAGATGCGTCAAACGACTGCTCGAGAAGACCCATCTACGCCGAAAGTCATAACCCATAAAAGTATGTGACAACTGCAATAGAATACAACTGCGGTATTGCACTAATGGGAGTCCGAGCCTTTCATTGGCTCCTGGCGTCAATGACAGTGGCGCTATCTGTTGGCAGCGTGTCAAAACAGTTATTATATCCAGAAGTCACTGTACCAGTGATTCACATAAAATAAATAGCGTAAAACTTATATAATGCATCTAGCATCACTATCCACTTCATCTATTCAAACATTTTGCAATTCAACTGAACTTAATGAAATCTTCTTTATGTCGTTAAAAAGAAATGCTCCGTTGGAGTAACACTGCTCCAACCACGTGATTTGAAAACCAATGAAAAAGCATTATGATATACCTAAATAGTACTCTCTATCAACAAACATAACTTCACGGTCACTGGTGAATAGAAGTTCAGTCAATTCATAATAAATCTTGCTGCATGTTCGGCTTACCTCTGAAATGTTTGGAATTTCCTGCTCTTCTCTAATTGCCCGGATGGCTAAGCTAGACATGAATTATCGATCCCAAACGCTTTCCGTTTTATTGGCGACATCGTTTTTCATCCAGCAACACTCAAATGACCAACTAGCCAATTTATTCTCCTCACCAGTTCACCCTGCCCTACTGTATAGCAAACATTAGATTCTTTCTCTTGCCTTTTAACCACTGTCGCAGATGATCAGTGCATAGTTTGCATATGAAATTTGGAGCCCAAGACTTATCCTGATGCCACAACAGGACGCAAAAACATGCTAGATAAAATTTTTCATAATATATGTGATGGTTTTCTATTGTCTTTAAAAGTGTACTCGCCACATATGTAATAGCAAATGTCCGGATGATTCACACAACTACGCCATGTTTTTAACACAGCGCAAAATGTTTTTATTAAATATTTATCTAATTTCTAGATATTGCCCGCGACGCCATCTGCATGGATGTTTAAAAATTCTAAACCGGGACATAGTTTAAATAAAGTTGGAAAGGATAGAAATTATTATATGTATAGATACTTGAATATAACCTATGTATAATAGAAATACAATACAAACATTCTTTATTGACACAAAGGAACAATTACAACGAACATAAAACAGAATAAAAATGGTAAGTCAACACGTTTATTATCACTTAAGGTACAGCTTAATCTATGGTAGAGTTACCGGACCACTTGATTTGGTCAATAAGCCTTCTCCGACTTTTAGTAACAGCTTTGAAACTGTCCACACTGGCATAGTATTCGACGTTTAAGTGAGCTTCAAATACTCTACTTACCCTAACCTAAACAAACCGCGCATATTTACCTCAGGCTGTGAATCCAAGATGAGCATGTATTTAATATGCCACAGGGGACAAGAATCATATTGATTTCTGCGTAGAATGGGATCACTTTCAGGGTTTGGAATTTCCCCGCTAATGAGAGGATCTGTCTCCTTGTCACCAAGTTTGGTGTCAAATTCCTGGCCCAAAACTCCCGATCGTCGGAAACAATTCGGGAGTATGTTTGGCTTCGGAGTGCCGCCATCTATCGATGAAACACGAAGGTCGAGCTCGGGGTCTCACGCGAGCGCGAAGCAGGAGCGTCGCGTGGGAAGAAAAAGGAAACGGCGCAGAAAAGTGCGCGAGCGTCGAGCTCTCGAGCGGGATTTTAGAAATCGGGGAGAGAGTTTTTGCCACGAAGCTGATCGGACGGAAAATGATGGCTCGGATCGAAATGGCATGAGAGTGCTGTCCGCCCAAGCAACGTTGGTAGAGACGAGGCAACGAAAGTCTCTCCCGAATACTTTATCCGCCTTAACTGGCATTTCTCCCGGCGAAAGAGACGTCGAGAGAGATAAGTGCGCAGGAAGCAAGTGCGTTCGAGAGAACTTGTTAATCTCATGTTTTTGTCCCGTGCTAGCTGAAAGGAACTCAACGGACGTCGTCTCAACGAGGCCTTCGAACCAGCACGTCGCCGACCCATTCCCGGAACTTTGTCCTGATTCTTCGGTGTGTTCCGAAGAAAGTCGGCGTTTGGAATTGGCTATCTTCGTAGCGCCGCCCCTCAATAGAGCGACACGAGTCCTCGTCGTCGCCGCGGGAATAGAGGCGGAACGTTGGAAGCAACTGCCACAGCTGGATCGCCAACTGATTCCCGAAGGATTAAGCACCTGGATTACGCCATGGACCCAGGATGCCTTTTGGATTGAAGGTTTAGGCACTTTTGTGCCCTATAACAGGTGGGTGAAATTTTCCGTTCCGAATTTAAACAGTTTATCTTATGGCTAAAATTTCTCTCCCGCTGCCATGCGTTCTCTGCCCGCTCGAGCGCAGTTAATTTAGGCGTAGGCGCTATTCACGCTGCCCACGGAAAGGTTAAATTTATTTCCTTTTCTTTTGGCGTGTGGTGGTCGTACGTAGCCTTCTGCTTTTGTCGGGCAACGAGCGTGGCTAGTCTTATCATATAGTTACTGACCAAAATAAGCTAAAGCCTTTCATTTATTTTTTTTTGTATTATAGTTTTCGCCGGTTTGGAGGCGGACGCCAGACTTAATTCTACGACTTTTGTCCGTTCCTTTGGCGTCGACTTGGTACTCCACTCCAGTGACTAAATTTTGGCTTTTGTCAAGCTTCGGCTCAGTAAGCTCTCATCATAGACCCTAGGATCTCCTTCTTCTCTAAGGCGTTGCAGGAAATCCGTCTAGTGACAATTTTCGTTGTAATTGGGTTACATCCATTATTGTTTGTTTTTTTTTTTATTATCTTTAATTTGTGAACGGGATTCAATTCAATGAATACCCGTCAGGGCAAGGCGCAAGCCTTTTGTGTTTCTTGCGCTCAAGCAAGATCGCCGCCCTCATAATTGTTTGTTTTAAAGTTCATTCATTAAACAATTAAATTATTTTTTTATTGCCATAAGTCTATGCTCTGTGTCTTAGTTCATTTTACAAAAATCCTTCCACTGCGTTTTACTCTAAAAATACGTGACACTCCTTCAGTCTAATCTTCTCTTCGAGCACAAAAGATTATGCGAGTGTGATAAACCATGTTTCTGTCATTCCATTAAGCACATGTAGCATTGGACAGCTCCAAATACCTTCTCTTTTGTGAGAAAGTCTATCAGACGCTTCTGCTTTTAATGAAATACCCGAGAAATCAAGTCGTTCCTGTCATAGGATGCCTGCCCAAGAAGCAAGTTGGTGTTTATTTCAAGCCACCTAGGATTGTTCGTCATGGTAATATACAGGGTGATTTACATCGAATGTAAAATACTTAAAGGGGGTATTATAGAGGTTAAGATAAACACAAAACTTCCTATGAACATGGGTCCGAATTTGAACGATATCTGAGATATGAACAGAAATAAAAATGCAAACACCAAGTTCAACAAGTAAATAACTCAGGTTCCGTAAGGCCTAGATTAATGAAATTTGGAGAAATAACAGGGTACATAAGATTGTGTATACCGTTAAAATTTGATCTAATTCTAACAAGTAGTTTCCGAGTTACTCATTCAACATCATAACACGTGCTCACTTGTGAGTACTAACTAGCACTTGTTACAATTTTGACTGTGTAACTCGGAAACTACTCGTTAGAATTAAATCAAATTTTAACGGTATACACAATCTTATGTACCCTGTTATTTCTCCAAATTTCATTAATCTAGGCCTTACGGAACCTGAGTTATTTACTTGTTGAACTTGGTGTTTGCATTTTTATTTCTGTTCATATCTCAGTTATCGTTCAAATTCGGACCCATGTTCATAGGACGTTTTGTGTTTATCTTAACCTCTATAATACCCCCTTTAAGTATTTTACATTCGATGTAAATCACCCTGTATACATCTACTCCAGACTTAGCAGAAGGCATCTTGAGTGCGCTCGTGCATATATCTGGAACTCCAGTGAATTTGGATAAGACAATCCACTTTCTGCCCATCGGTATCTCGCTGCTAAGCATCTCTAAGGTCGACATAATTTTCCGCAAGTAATTGTCTTTGATTATTGCAGTTGAAAATCAATCGCTCTGTATAAATCTGGCATACATATTTAACTAAAAGTGACTGAAAAATCCATAAAATCGCTTTAGATAGATATGCTTGTTCTGACGCAACTAGATTATAAAACTTTAGTACTGCATAGCGGAAGTTTTCTTGTTGAAATTTGTAGCAGCTATTTGTCGGGCAAAATCATAAAGGGAAAATTATAGTTATAATCGCCTCGACAAAACATTAAATGGTACCGTAACGAACAATAGACGCATTTGGTTCGCTTATCCTTTAAAGACGACCATCATGTGTACGTAAAACCAAAAGGACGGCTATCAAAAGGATCAAAAGGACAACTACTTCGTTTGCGGTAGGAGCATTATATCGACCTGCGAAAGCTACTGTTAGTCTTTAATCGGCAGCAATTACAAATTTGTAGTTATTCAAATCATCATTGGGAACAGAATCAAGTGCAAGAGTGAAGCTGTTAACATACTGTTTCACACAATGGAGCATATTCTGCAACCCACTTACTAATTCAGCGTTCAAGTTACAAAAAAGTTTTCGCCAAACATTTACCTGGTCTTGATAATCGGCTACAAAAGCCAATTAAATGTTAAACTTGACTCTGTACTTTATATGTGGGCCAAAATGCACCTTCAGTGATCTGATTTGCTCCGAAAAAGTCATTTGAAAAGCGCTTATACAGGGTGTTTCAAAATTATGTACAATAAATTTAGTGACATATTCTTCAGGTCAAAAGAAGACGAAAATGTTCTATAGCACTTTGTCGAGAAATGATTTGTTTGCGAGTAATCCAATATCATACAGTAGGGAAGCACGGTAGTTAGCGGACGATATTTTAGCAGTTCCAGTGTTTCGACCCAACACTAGGTTGAGTGGTTTGTTACATTTAAACCTACTTTAGGGTTGTTCCATTAGTTGTGTACGGTTGTTTCCATTACTGTAGTTTCACTACTGTACATCGGCTAGGAATATCAATTTCAGAACGTTTGCGTGCTTTGACATACGCATTACGATTTACGTAAAAAAAAAAAGTCATGTAGACGTATTACAGTGCAGAATACACTGACATGCACCTAATGTATGGTCTTGCGGACGGAAATGCTGTGGAAGCAAGAAGACTCTACCAAGAACGCTTTCCGAATAGACGTTTGCTAAATAACCAAACATTTGTATCTGTCGACAGACATTTGAAGGAGCGTGGTTCCTTTGGCCGTCAAACACGACAAGGGCGGCCTGTACCACATTCTCCGGATGAGGAGGATGTGATAATTGACATCATACATGATGAACCAAAGACAAGCACCCGTCGTATTTCTTCCATGGTACACATTCCGCACTCATCTGTTTGGCGCATTCTTCACCGTCAGCTTTTGCATCCATACCACCTGCAACTGGTTCAGGCACTGAACCCAACGGACTATCCACACCGACAACGATTTTGCCAATTGATACAACGTCGTCATGCTGCCGACCCTAGTTGTCTGAGCCAGATACTTTTCACGGACGAAGCAACCATCACCCGGACAGGAATCGTAAATTCTCACAACCAGCATCATTTGGCAGATGCTAACCCGCATATTACCAGAGTTTGAGCGCATCAAGAGCGTTTCTTCGTGAACATTTGGTGTGGAATTGTCGGAAATAACTTAATTGGCCCTTATGTGTTGCCGCCACGAGTGACTGGGCGAACGTATCTTTTGTTTCTGCAGAATGCATTGCCAGAATTACTGGAAATGTTCCTCTTTTGTTAAGATCTAACATGTAGTTCATGCATGATGGCGCTCCAGCACATTTCAGCCATGTTGTGCGAGCACACCTTAAGGCTGCATACACAAATCGGTAGATAGGTCGAGGTGGACCGGTAGCCTGGCCTGCAAGATCACCCGACCTTAATCCCTTGGACTTTTTTCTGTGGGGTCATGTGAAAACGATCGTGTACAGCACAGAAGTTCCTAACATTATGGATCTGCGACAACTAATTGAAAATGCATGCCAAACCGTTCGTAATGCTGGCGACGAACTCTTCTATGACATCAGACGGTCGCTCATGCAACGAGCCGAAGCGTGCGTGCGAGCTGGTGGCGGGCACGTTGAACAATTCCTGTGATTTGGAGCCACGGGTTTAGTTGGCTGTATCGCGTAAATAAATCGTTTCCAGACAAAGTGCTATAGAACATTTACGTCTTCTTTTGACCTGAAGAATATGTCACTAAATTTATTGTACATAATTTTGAAACACCCTGTATAGGCCCGTATGCAATCCAAAAAGTGTTTAGATTCTGGATGTTCTCAATGGCTCTGGTAGTTCTTGCCTTCTTTCTAGTCGAGCTTTCCCTGAAGAACAACACAATCCCTTCCACTTGAGAACACGACAATATGTGCACATTTCGTCCACAGGGCCTAGATGGGAATAATCGAAATATTTAATTACTGTATAATTATCAAATCAGGTTTTCTCTTTTTCTAGCTACAGCAGCTCTTCAGATTCGTAAACAATCTACTCGTTAAATAAACTGTAAATGACATGACGCAATGGATCTTCCTCTAACTGTATAAATCGGTTCTGGGTAGACTGTGTTTCCCGCACTTCCTGCAAATGGCTACGTTTTTGTGTGGGACTTCACCTTGGCAACAATGAGTTTCCCGTATCTAAGGATTAGGTTAACAATGGATGTGGCACGTGCTGACGATAGCTTATAATAATAGCTCTATAGTGTTGCTATGGCAATGTACAGCAAGCTAAGCTTAATATGTAATGACTGCCGTATTAATATGTAATGACTGTCTGGTTAAAACATTTATGTTTACACAATACGTTTATGCTCCTCAAATGTATGTATATTAATAGACGTCAAATAAATACGTTTCTTTTTCCATACTAATGTCTTCTCAAGTCGCCAGGATTTTTCGCAACATGGATTATGAGACTCAACTCTCCGTGCAGCAAGGACACTACACGTACTGAGCGTTCGATTTGCAAGTATTGCATTTTTCTTACTTCCTTCCCTAACGTTTAAAAAGTTGAAGAGATTGCATTATGGCATTTAGAGAAGATAAAGAGTTGCGAACAATAGATAGGTTAACCGGCGACAATTATCTAATTTGGGCAGAGAAAATTCGTGTTTATCTAAAGCTACAAGACTTGTGGGACTTAGTTGAACATGGTCTTGCTGGTTTACAGGCTGTGCCTAATGTTGAAGGACAACCTCAAGTGCCCGTCCAAGAAGACATAAAGAAGAAGGATTTGAGAGCTCTATGGATACTCATGAATTCTGTTGATGAACAAAACTTCCAAATAATCAGAAGTAGTGAATCAGCTCACGTGGCTTGGAAGAAACTAGACGACACCTACAACAAGGTAGGATTAACAGAAATTGTTTCTCTGAAACGTCAACTATATCACATGAAGTATGATGAAAGTAAAGACATGAGATTTTACATCAATGAAGTAAAAACAATAGCCGGTAAACTAGAACTCATGGGTCACCCAATACAAGATAAGGAACTCGGCGTTCTGTTACTAGTACCTTTACCTAAAAGTTATGAATGCCTGTATGCATCAATAGAAGCTAATGGTGATACAAGTTGCGAGCGCGTGACTTCATTACTGCTTCATGAAGAAGCAAGACAGAAGAATTATGAGCATAATTTACCAAATAGAAATACAGACAGTCTATATGTGATTGCCGAAGCTAATGCAAGAGGAGAACGGGTGTTACCACTAAAAGGAAAAAAAACAATATGTTCCTATATGCAATTACTGCAAGAAGAAAGGACACATTTATAAAGATTGCCGTAAACGTCTAGCCAAGGTCAAGAAAACTGCTACTTTACCTGAAGCAGCCACTCCAGTACTTGGAACGTCGGTGCTATTAATGAAGGAAGGAGAGGTTCAGCACAGGACTTGGATATTGGATTCCGGTGCCACACACCACTTCATAAACAAAGAGTCACGATAGATCAACTCCACTTCTGTCCAAGCTACCGTGAAGACTGCTTCTAGTCATGAACTGAACGTATCACAGAAGGGCGAATTAACCTTTGAACTATGCAACAACGTGATTCATCTCAAGGACGTGTATGCCGTGCCCAGCCTTAAGGCGAATATTTTGCCAGTCAGTAAATTAGTTAATAACGGATGTCGTATAGAATTTGCTGGCAATGTTGCCAAATTATGGGATGTCTCAGGCAAGTTTCGTTTCAAAATGAATTACGATGGTGGTTTATATGTTGCTCATGAAGAAAATGTAGCGTTGAACACTCTATCAAGTGTGTGTCATTATGACCTGTGGCATCAACGCCTTGCACACCTTAATCAAGGAGATATCGAGACCTTAAAGAAAATGAACGTGGGGATCGAGGGATCACTCAAGCCAGTAGGAAAATGTGGCATTTGTTTATCCAGGAAGTTCACGGCCGTTCCATTTGGAAAGCGAAATGACAATCACACTAATCAGATACTGGAGCTGCTTCACATAGATGTGATGGGTCCCTTTAACTTGTCTGCTGGAGGAAATAGGTGGTTACTGAACATTGTCGACGACTATAGTCGGAAGATATTTGTTTATCCGCTAGAGAGAAAGGCTGATGTGCCAATGAAACTACAACAGTTTATTACTGAAGAAGAAAGGAGAAGCGGAAAGAAGATTAAAAGAATTAGAACCGACAATGGAAAGGAGTTTGTCAACTCTGCAATGACAAGTATCTTATTGAAGTTAGGAATCAAGCATGAGAAGACATGTTGCTACACACCTCAGCAGAATGGTGTGGTTGAACGTGCTAATAGAAGCATTAAAGATGCCATCCGAGTTCTTCTGAAACAATCAGGATTAGACAACTCTTTTTGGGCTGAAATGGGATATACAGCTGCGTATATAAGAAATCGTTGTCCAAGTAGAACTCTAAATGGAAAGACACCAGAACAAGTTTGGACTGGTAGGAACCATAGTCTCCGACATCTTCGCGTCGTTGGTTGTAAAGGCTGGGCAAAGATTAAAGTTTTCCAGTCGGGAAAGTATTGGGCGGACAGATCTGTGGAAGTCGTACTACTAGGATATAGCAATGAAAGAAAATCTTATAAATTAATGAACTTAGCCGATAAAACCTTGTTATTTTCAAGAGATGTCAGATTTGATGAAGCTGTGTTCCCCTTCAAGCAAGTGTCTCCAGAAATGGAAAAGGAGGATAATGAAGTGATTCTGCCAAGTTATGAGGAAAGCTATGATGACAATGATCAGCCTCAACCTGAAGTAGAATGCACTGGTGACATGCATGTGCAAAAAGACGCACAAAATAGCATCAGCGAAGAACATGAAGAGTCATCACATGTACGATCTTCAGAACCGGAACTTGCACCTAATGTACAAAATCAAGCATCATCTAGCACTTGTCTGAGACGGTCTGAGAGATTAAAGAACAAAACCTATTGTTTCCGTGAAGATGATTCTGATGATGACCAATTACTGCTACTGCTAGGCAATTCTGTTAGTCGAATAACTGTGGATGAGGCATTAAACAGCCCCGAATCGAAACTAGTGGAAAAATGCGGACTAACTGAAGCAAAGACAACCGTGTCACCCCTTCCTGCAGGAGTTGTTTTAGAAGAGGAACTTCATTTAAAATCGCCAAAAATACTTTACGATACCTTAAAGGTACGAAAAATATGGCTATCAAGTATTCTTCGGAAAATAGAGACATTGAATGCTACGCTGATGCGGACTGGGCATCAGAGAAAGATCGTAAGTCGATCACTGGATTTATAATTAGCTATTCTGATGGTCCTGTGAGCTGGAAATCAGTAAAACAAAAGAATATCTCCCTATCCACGATGGAAGCGGAATTGATGTCCATATCAGAAGCGGCCAAGGAAATTTTATGGCTACGAGGTCTATTAGATGAACTGGGCATAAGAGCAAGTTACGACCAGTTTTAATCCACACAGATAATCAAGCTGCAAAGAGTATCCTAGAAGGTCTCGGAAGACATGAAAAACGAAAACACGTTGACATTTGCCACAGATTCCTATGGGAATTAATTGAAGACAAATCCATTCAAATCTGTTATACGCCAACCGATGAAATGGTTGCAGATTTTTTAACAAAGAACATTTCTGGAAAGAAGCTGAAGAAACTATTGTCCATAATAAAATTGGTTTCAGATAATCACTAATCCTTTTTTTTTATCTATTTATAGGAAAACTCATCGTTTCCGTTAGAGGAGGGGCCATGTGGGACTTCACCTTGGCAACAATGAGTTTCCCGTATCTAAGGATTAGGTTAACAATGGATGTGGCACGTGCTGACGATAGCTTATAATAATAGCTCTATAGTGTTGCTATGGCAATGTACAGCAAGCTAAGCTTAATATGTAATGACTGCCGTATTAATATGTAATGACTGTCTGGTTAAAACATTTATGTTTATACAATATGTTAATGCTCCGCAAATGTATGTACATTAGTAAACGTCAAATAATACGTTTCCTTTTCCATACTAATGTCTTCTCATGTCGCCAGGATTTTTTCGCAACATTTTGTATCAAATGATTCACGACCACATCTTGTCTCTCCTAGTACTGAAGCTGGGCGGCAGAAAAACGAAGCTTATACTAATCTTCTGTCTCCAATAGTCATGAAAGTTCATGGCTGAAACGCTGAGTAGGCAAATGCAATTCCACTTGATAATCAATCTCCACAGATCGTGATATCTTATGCCACGTACAGTCAGAGAGTAGACGAAATTCACAATCTTGCTGAGTTTCCACACTTCGGGCTTCAGCGTGGAGAGACCGGTCAGCACTCAAACGTCGTTCACGCTCATTACTAATCTCTTCAAACCGTGATGCAGCATTTCGGTTTTTACAGGCTGAACCAAAAGTCTTGCCCATCGAAATTTGATTGTCTATAAAAATCGGTATTTTGAAAAGTTTCATCGGTATTTTGGCTATCTTTTGTAAAAATATAGATGTGCTTTGCAATACTATATTAAATAGTAGTAAACAGTATTATTTAATATCATCTAGTTGTTATTTATCTCGATGTGATCGATTTTTGGATCACTCTGTATTAGCTTTCAAACGTGGGTATATCGCGTGTCTCTATAGAGGGAACGTGAACGGACGTGCTCGGGAGTAAATCTACCTAGCTTCACGCTAGGATGGAGTTTCTAGAGCTCCAGACATCGTACTTCTAGTACTCTGAGACTCTAAACGCTGAACACTTTCTGGTTAACTTTCTGCTGGACATCTCCATCGTGCTCGTTTAGGTTGTGGAGAAACAGAAGTAAGATTACATCGTTCGGGTGAAAGAACTTTTTGTAACTTATTTTTTCTTTAAATTTTGTTTTCAATATTAAAATAATAAACCTTAATAAATGTCTAAATGTCTAGGCAAAGATGGCTGAAAAAACTAATATGACCTCAAACCAACCAAACAACAACCGGTATTAGCTGCTTGCATCCGGGAAGGTAATTGCATTACTTAGTGATCCAGAGTTTTACTGAAGAGTCGATTTTGCTAGCTCAATTGCATGAACTAGGCTACAGCCCAAATTTAACAATGTATTTTAACGATCATACAACGTAACAAAACCATCAGCTAATGCTACGAATTTGTTGCTGAATTCATAATACATTGGTATGTCGTTGTTTGTTTTGTGAACTAAAGTATACCTTGACTGCATGGCTGCCTTTATTCAACCACGAGCTTAAGAGAGATTAGCCTCGAACTTGGCTTCTCGATCGCGTATCACAATCAAACATACATCATTTTTTAAGTTACACCTACAAGAATGAGACTATGAAAACCGCAATAATTTTCGTGTAGTAATTTCTGTGTGATGAGGTAACAAACAAACATACAGACAGTAAGACAAAAATTTCAAAACCGATTGTTTTAGTTATGATAGTGTTAGTAAAAGAAGTCGCATAAGATTTTCTTAAATTTCTTTTATGTACAGACGCTGGGTCGGCTATAGTTCTATTATATGTATAGATATCTGGAATATTCACAATAATATGCTATAATTCACTCTATAATCCACGAGAAGGCGATACTAATACGAACTGTTATATTTTCAGTGGTATTATTTTTCATGCTTTATCTAATAAAATGGAGATTATATGGTGTCTCTAAAATGATACGTGTAGCATTTTTAGAATCAGCACATGAAATAAATCCTCAGTCAGTTCTTACTTTTACGGCACCAACCGAATTGTTTTCAGTTGGACTAGATTATATTAGAAATACGTATTTACTGGTTTAGAAATTTTCTGTGCTATTGATATGTAAAACGTTGTGCTGAATTATTGTTGCTGTTATTCTATTAAAGAAGTTAGAAATAATTTCTAATTATCTTTTGTTTATATTCTAAACATTTTAACATTTTCTTTGGTTAGTAATTTATTTATTAGTTATATTTATTTTTATTTCAATAATGATATTTTTTAATATAATATACATAAAATACACATAATCTTATAATATATATATATATATATATATATGCATTTAATAATCTAAAATAATATTAATATCCAATATCTGTAATCTAATAATGGCAACTCTTAAATCAAATAATATACCATACATCCTAGCAGTTCTACCCGAATTCGCTTGGTAATTTTAAAAGAGCAGTGTAAAGGTTTTGGGATCAAATTTAATTTCATATTTAATCAGAATTAATATCCTAAAGAGTTTCGTCTGTGCCCTATTTTATTGATTTATAATTTCCACCATTATATCTCAATTTCCTTAGTATTTTATTTCCCAATATTTAAATTTGTTTACACAGGTAAGCCAGGTGAGTAAGGATCGGAAAACAAACACACGGATATAACAATAAAAAATTAGTTAAGGCATCGTTATCTAACGATAAAAGGGTTTTAGCATCAAAATGTTATGAGCAGTAGTGGCTCGTGACTATAATAAGTGGAGGGACACAAGAAAAAAATTTCAGGTCCTTAGGCCTTTTCGTGCAAAAGTTATAGATTGATTTGTATTTGGAGCCTCGCGGCCCCTGCCGAGCCCTCTGAGGACTATTTCAATTTTAATGTGAAATAGCTAAAATTTTAAGCAACACATTATAAATATAAAACATTTTAGGTTTCTGGACTTCTGGTTTTAAATTTATAGCTTGATTTGAAATTATGAGGCCGCAAGGCCCCTGCCAGGAGACTATATAGATTAGCTAAATTTTTAAATACCACATTATGACTAAACAAAATTTTAGGACCGTAGGCCTTTCCATTCAAATTTTATAGCTAAAATCATATTTGAGGCTGCCAGGGGCACCGAGGCCCCTATACAAGTCTCCTTGTATATTGTCTATAATTTTTAAGTAACACAGTGTAAAAATATAATACTTCACGTTCTTAGGCTTTTTTATTATTCAAATGTTAGAGCTTATTTGTGATTTGGGCTTCAGGGCCCCTGTGGGGACCTCATACCATTTTTCCATGTATATTAGCTAAATGTAAACTACTATAAGTATATAAATTTTCAGATTTCTAAGCCTTTTCGTTCAAACATTATAGCTCGGTTTGTGCCAGGGCCCCAGAGGACTATGTAAGTTTTAGTGTATAAGAGCTAAAATTTTAAGGAACACACCATAAATAAGCAAGAATTCAGATTTCTGGATTCCAGTTCAAAAGTTACAGCTTGATTTGTGACTGGGGGCTCAGGGCCGCTGTCGAGACCCATACCAGTTTTTAGTGTATATTAGCTAAATTTCTAAGTAATTTTCTATAAGTAAACAAAATTTCAGATTTCTAGACCTTTTCTTTTAAAAGTTGTAGATTTGCTTGTGTTTGGGGCTTGTGGGGCTCTGCTGGGACCTATATTATTTTTTTGTATACTTGCAATATATTTTAATACCACACTATGAATATACAAAATTTCAGGTTCTTAGGCCTTTCCGTTCAAAAGTTATAACTTGATTTGTATTTGAGACCCCAGGGTCTTCTCGCGGGCCCCATAGGCCTACATTACATTTCTTGTATATTTGCTATATTTATTTAGTACCACACAATAGACTATGTGCCGGGAGTAGTTCTTGTATTTATCCACAAATTAATGTGAACAAGAGGGAATTTTCCGTATTTTTTTTGAAACATGGAATAATTATTTTAGCAAGAATTTTTATTATAATACAGAAAACAGGTGAAAGTAATCAGAGTTACATATCAGCTGTAAGTCAGGCCTGTCAAATTAAGTGAACATTCCCTCTTGGTCACATTAATTTCCATACTTTCTAATAAACTGACGCTGGCAATTAAATAATAATTTTAATTTGTGTTACAATTCGATTTCAGTTTTTCCATCGGCGTCACTTAACGCGGTGTCTCATCAAGCATAGATGGAAGTAAGATTCTTTGTATCGGGTCCAGTTGTATGGCTTGTCTGGGAAGAAGATCTTGTAGCCATCGGAAGATCTTCAAGTCTGTTTAAAGTTTAATATACAGAAAGAAAGGGTTGTTTGGTGTCGCATTTTATTCACATCGGAAATGTTTGAAGCATGAAAGAGGCTAAGCAAGACATTTACTGTTTTAAAGCCACACGGGATTCAGTGCATTCTTCAATATTCCATACATAGAAAGTGCTATAACTGTTTTGACAATTTACCTCCGCAGGTGTATTCTCCTCTGAAAAGCATTTGATCAAAAAAAAACTTACAAGCTGTCAAAATAAAACCTTGCACTGACGTGAGCCACTGAGTGCACAAAAGTGAAATGACTGCAAAGGCGGACAGTGCACCAGAGATAGCGCTGCTCAGTGGCAAAAGCGATCATCCTCATATCGTTTATTTCTATTTATATAAAGAAGGATGTTTGTTTGTTTGTGGATTTGTTTGTGGGTTTGTTTGTTTGTTTTTTATACAAATCTACAGTTTTATTTTCGATCGTGATAAAATTTCGCATACATGACCTTCAAGAATGAGGAAGGTCACTGTTTACCTCAGATTTCGAAAAAATAATATTTATTGATAAAAAAATCGATATTCATGGTTATAGCAGGGCATATTACTGAGAAATATCTCATGACCAACAATGCAAGACAAAGTTTTTGTAACAATAAATATCAACAATGGTATCAACACGCAATTCACAACACTCTGCACGAACCAACAATATATGTCTCATGACCAACAATGCAAGGCAAAGTTCGTGCAACAATAGGCCCGTCGTGTTCGCATCAACAATGGTCTCAATGCGCAATTCACCAATAACAATGAGCCCAAAATTATTTAGAGAATTATAACAATGAACATAAAATGATGATGCAATAATAGAAAGTTCTTTTTAAAGAATTATTACAAGGAACATAAAATGATGATGCAATGACAGAGCATTCGTTTTCAAGAATTATTAATAATGAACAGAAAACGGATATAATAGATAGGGCAGTCTCTCTCGATGAAGCAAAGGAGATACACGTGTCTTCCTTCAGCTCCCTAACAAGCGTTCAGACGATTGGGAAAAGTGTGTGTTTTTCTTTGTGTATGTGTGTGTGTTTACCTACAAGCGTAATTATCCCGGGCAACGCCGGGTCCTCGGCTAGTTGGCTATAAATATATAAAATTTCAGGATCCTAGGTCGTTCCGTTCATGTTTTAGCTTCAATTGTATTTCGGGCCTCAGGACCTCCGGCAGGGCCCAGGAGGCTTAAATCATTTTTCTTGTATATTTGTTTCATTTTTTTTAGAACCGCACTACAAATTTACGAAATTTCAGGATTTTTGCCCTCTTTGTTCAAAAGATAAAAAAGGAACCATGAAATTCAAACAAGTGGCCCAAGAGAGGCCCCAGATCACCCTGGACGATTCGCTATACTTTTTTGCACCGTCCTCTGTATAGGCCCTACGTGTGTACAAAATTTCAAGCCTCTAGATCATTCTTTCAAAAGTTATGGCATCAGCATGTTACGAGCAGGAGCGGGATGATTCGCTATACTGCAAATAGCGTTCTTTAAATTCTGACGTCAAACAGTCAAACTCTGACTTCACAAATTTTTCAAACGCAATCAAAACTTCCTAGACATGAAAGGAAGTCAGTAGGAGAAACGACAAAAACACTAGAAAATAGAAAATTTCAAGCCTCTGGGTCAATTCTTTCAAAAGTTATGGCGTGTGATTTACATGTTACATACATATGAACCGTCGTTAACAGGGTTATATATATGATTGCTAAAACTCTTAAAAACAGAATTTATTAAAATATATAACCTGGAGAAAAAAATATAAAATTTAAAATTGAGCAAAGACTAGGTTTAACATAATCAGATCATAAAGTATAAAATTTTAAAGTTAATTTAAAGAATTATAGACAAAGCCTGAAATGCTTCTCAATAATTAATAATCATATATAAGAAAAAGATACATAATAATGGAAAAGTGTAACTATGCTCACAGTTTAAAGAATCGTTAATTTAATGAAACATAGTGCCAATGAAAAACAATGTATAACAACAGGTATCACTTACAATAAAAAATTAAAATAAGGTTAAGGTAATAATTGCAAAATAAAAATATTTTCTTTCTGAATATAAAAAGAAGGATGTTTGTTCGTTTGTGGGCTTGTGGGTTTGTTTGTGGGTTTGTTTGTTTTTTTATACAAATCTACAGTTTTATTCCGATCTTGATAAAATTTCGCATACATGACCTTCAAAGCATGAGGAAGGTCAGTGCTTACCTCAGATTTCGAAAAAATAATAATTATTTATTAAAAAAATCGATATTCATGGTAATGGCAGGGCATAATAATGAGAAATATCACATGAGAAACAGTGAAAGATGATGGAGAAAGCACTGCTTTAGCTCCGTATTGAGCAAGTGGTAAACAAGTAAATAGAAGATTCGGCAACCGCTAGACTGCACAAAGTGATGAACGGCAAATTTTTGCTTCAAGACATCGAAAGAAGAAAGGAAATTGCAACAATATCAAGTGTACATCTAAAGTAAGATTACGTGAGTAAAAAATTATTTAGACTAGAGGGCATCCTTGGAGTGGTCCATCCATTGTGAGCCTTTAAAAAAATTTTTTTCGGTAAATCAAGTCCTGGTATATCACCTAGAATGGATTTTTCAGTGAAGAGGTAAATCCCTGTCTTTCGGATTTTTCTTAGAATGGATAGTCCCTTCGCTCTGTATTATAGTGATTGAGTTATTATTTAACCAATTTGGAGGTTTAATTTAGCTTTTTGAAGTTGTTCTGTTTACCTACAAGCATAGTTATCCCGGGCAACGCCGGGTCCTCTGCTAGCCGTGGCATCCTTGGAGAGGTCCAGCCATTGTGAGCCTTTATAAAATTTATTTTCGAATTTTCCTTAAGAAATTTTTACTGTATTAATTGTAACCATTTTCATGTGTTTATTTTTAAGATATTGCTAAATTTAATAATTTTTTTGAGATCGTTCTCTTTACCTCCAAGTGTAATTATCCCGGGCAACGCCAGGTACCTTTGCTAGTCTTCTATATATATATAAAGAAGGATGTGGGTTTGTTTGTGGGTTTGTGTCTACCTCAGATTTCGGAAAAATAATAAATATCGATAAAAAATCGATATTCATGGTTACGGCAAGGCATATTAATGAGAAATATCTCATGACCAACAATGCAAGGCAAAGTTTGTGCAACAATAGGCCCGTCGTGTTCGCATCAACAATAGTCTCAATGCGCAATTCACTAATAACAATGAGAACAAAATTATTTAAAGAATTATAACAATGAACATAAAATGATGATGCAATGATAGAAATTTCTTTTCAAAGAATTATAACAATGAACATAAAATGATGATGCAATGACATTGTGCTATTTAGTTATCGTTCAAAGGAACCATATTAATTCATACCTATCGTAATGCCACCAAAGAAAAGAAAGAGCATTGGTCAGAGAAACCCTGCATCTAAGAGACAAAAAACTGTCCGGGCGTCAGAGACACCTGAATAACGGGAGCTTCGTCTGCAGCAAGAGCGTATGCGAGCTGCAACGTCAAGGGCAAGGGAGACTTCGGATGAAAAAGAGCTTCTTATACAAGAGAAGCGTGTGCAAGCTGCAACATCAAGGGCAAGGGAAACTTCGGTGGAAAGAGAGGCTACGTGTACAACGAGTTCGACGTAGAACGTAAGAATTAAGGGTGGCGAATCGACATTCTGATTTAAAATTAGTGGCATTTAATTATAATTCTGAATACGATTACTGTAATACCCTAAAGTCCTAATAGGAAGGATGGATGTCGTATGTATCCATTGTCATGCAAAGAAATATAAATGGGAACCACAAGAAATATGTTGCTCTAATGGAAAAGTGAAGCTGCCACCACTTAAAGAGCCTTCAGAACCACTGTTATCTTACTTATATGATAACACAGCAGATTCCAAACATTTCCTAAAAAATTTAAGTGCATACAATTCAAGCTTCCAAATGACATCGTTTGGCGCGTCATCAATAGTGCAAGAAGGTGGATTCATGCCTACTTTTAAGGTTCAGGGTCAAATTTATCACAGAGCTGGATCACTTCTTCCTCATCCAGGTGAAAATCCAAAAATTCTTCAAGTTTACTTCATGGGCGATGAAATATTAGAGGCTGATCAACGATGTGCTAATATATCTGGCGTGCGACAAGACATCGTTTTAAGTCTGCAGAGACTATTTCATTCGCACAACCACCTGGTAAAAATGTTTAAAACAGCATTAGAAAGGATGCCTACAGACGAGTACAAAGTAGTCATACGGGCAGACAAGAGGCCATCTAGTGAACATGAACGGCGCTTTACGCCCCAACCATTAACGATGGTTGATCTGGAAGAGTACGATAGCCGTGACATAATTGTTCAAATACGAAGTGAAAATTTGCTGATGATTCCAGAAACACACCATTCATATGATGCTCTGCAGTATTCTCTTATCTTCTTTGATGGCGAGGATGGTTACCACTTTAACATAAAACAAATCGATCCTCTCACAGGAAATACGACGCAAAAAAAGTATCTTCTATGGAGACATTCTATGGAGTTTTATGCATACCGCATTATGCTGAGAGAGGGATCCTCAAACCACATCTTACGATTCCGCCAGTTGTTTCATCAATATATCGTAGATATGTACGCGAAAGTCGAATGTGAACGAATTCTTTATATTAGGTTAATGCAGAAAAAACTGCGTGTTGATGATTATATTCATCTACGGGAAGCTGTGGCTAATGACCGAAATGTCGCTGATATAGGAAGGATGGTAATATTACCGGCTACGTTCACTGGCAGTCCGAGACACATGCACGAATATGCTCAAGACGCTATGTCCTATGTCCGCAATCATGGCCGTCCGGATCTTTTTGTAATCATTACGTGCAACCCTAAGTGGCCAGAGATTACAGTTGAGCTTTTGGAAGTCCAATCACCGATTGATCCTCATGATTTAACAGCGAGAGTATTTAAGCAAAAACTAATCAAATTTACTGATGTTATTTCGAAAAAGCCATATATTTGGAGAAACCCGCTGTTGGATGTATTCGGTCGAACGGCGAAAGCGAGGTCTTCTACAAGCACACATGTTGGTATGGCATAAAGAAAAATCCGACCGATTGAAATAGATGACACAATTTTTGCTGAGCTGCCATATCTTCAACAGGATCCACTGCTATTCGAAGAAGGTCAAAGAACATGATCCATGGGCCGTGCGGACCTTTAAACCATAAGGCACCGTGCATGAAAGATAGCAAATGTACTAAGAACTATCTACGACAGTTCACTGATGAGACACAATCAGCCAACGATGGTTACCCTTTATACAGAAGACGAAAACCTGAAAATTGGGGCTTCACAGCGACTGTTACAGTTAAGGTTAACAACCAAACAGAAATAACGAAATTGATAACAGGTGGGTTGTGCCTTATTCCCCTCTTCTTACAAAAATGTTTCCAGCACACATCAATGTCGTGTACTGCCACTCTGTTAAATCAATTAAGTACATTTGCAAATACGTCACTAAAGGCAGTGACATGGCCGTTTTCGGGTTAGCCAATGAAAATGCGGTGGATGAAGTGACTCAGTACCAGTTGGGGAGATATATTAGCAGTAATGAGGCTATTTGGCGGCTCTTAAATTTTCAAATCCACGAACAGAGAGTATACTTTACGGAAAAGAATGGTCAAGAGAGAGTGGAAATGCCTACAAACACAACATTAACAGCGTTTTTCCAGTTGTGCCAGCAAGATCCATTTGCAAAGACATTAGTCTATGTCGATGTAACAAAATACTACACCTGGAACGCGCAACGCAAAATTTTCTGCAGGAGGAAGAAGGGAGCCCAAGTTCCAGGTCAAACCGACATATGCGCAACTGACGCCATTGGCCGTGTCTACACTGTTCATCCCAGCAATGCTGAGTGCTACTACCTGAGAATGTTGTTTCACGTTGTGCGAGAACCGACATCATTTAATGATCTTAAAACCTTCGAGGGACACGCGTGTGAAAGCTATAGAGAATTATGTCAGAAACACGGATTGCTTGAAAACGATCAACACTGGGACACGACATTGGCAGAGGCATATGCCACGTGTTTCCCAAAGCAACTCGGGAGTCTTTTTGCCATTATAATCACGACGTGTGCTCCATCAAATCCACAGCGCCTTTGGGGTAAATATAAAGAAAATTTAAGTGAAGACATTCTCAGAGAGGCGCAAAGAGCTAACCCTATCATTAACTCTGGTTATACAGCGAGATTAATGAAACAAGCGCTTATACTTCTTGAGGACAAATGTAAAGGTAAAACTCTCTTGCAGCTTAGGCTAGAGGCGCCGAATCGCAATGGTTAAGAGGTCCTAGATACTGATCTTTTGAAGGAAAGGAACTATGACGTTAATGCTCTCCAGCTTTTACTTGTGTGACATTTGAATGTTAGTATAATGCGCTGCGCCCGGCAGAGGCAAATTATGTTGTGTATATGTTTTGAGCAAGTGGTGTCTGTGTCAAGTGAAACTGTTTTGGGAATTTGTGTGGGAGTTGATAACGTTTTCTAACTTTATCTTACGTTGCAATGTTGTGTTTTGGTTGTGGAATGAATGGGAAGGGGCGGTCGAGTGTTTTGTGAGTTGTTCCCGGGTATGGGTCAATTGGATGAGCAGTGTCGTTTTCAGTGCGTTGTTGTTGTGATGATGCTGTTTGTCGTATTTTACGCTGCAATAAATAATTGTCTTTGTGATTTTTAGTTGCAGTAAGTTTTAATTTGGAAAAAAACGCGTTTGTAATGATATTTTAAGGCATTGTTATGTGTTATTTAATTAATAGTCACGTAATCTGCTTGAGCGCACTCGTGTTGAAAAGAGCGACGGCATTCAGGTATTGTTGCGTGTTTTATTGTTCGGATAAATTCTATTTCCTTGGAATGGCCGACCGCCATGTTGAATATTCAGAGCCCCATTTACTACTGTTGTTATTTCTAAGACAAACCGGAATAACAGGAACTTTATGCATTATTACAAATTGACAGTTATCCATATTGCATCATCTTTTTATATTCATTGTTATAATTCTTGGAAAGGATTGCTTTATCATTGCAACATCATTTTGTGCTCATTGTTATTGGTGAACAGGGCGTTGATACCATTGAACACGACAGGCCTATACTTTGACAAACTTTGCCTTTCATTGTTGATCCTTATTGTTGTACAAACTTTACAAACACATATTTCTCATTAATATGCATTGCTATTACCATAAATATCGATTTTTTATCGATATTTATTATTTTTCTGAAATCTGAGGTAGACAGTGAGGAAGGTAGACCTTCCTCATGCTTTGAAGGTCAAGTATGCCAAATTTCATCAAGATCGGAATAAAAAAAAAACAAAAAACAAACAAACCCACGCACAAACCCACAAACATCCATCCTTAAATATATAGATAGAAGAATATGAGCAATATACAGTCGTCCCAAAAATTACGATCATTGGTTTTTTTCTGTGTAATGGAAAGAATTCAACAAATTGTTAACATAGTTTACTGTTACTCTATAAGATAGGAAATTATTTCAGTGCTGCTATATGTTTAACAGTCAGATCACATAATAAACCATCCGAAAAAAAAGAAACAGGCGTTTTTGCTCTCCTAAAAAAGTATGAACATAGTATGAAAAACTTCAAACAAAATACAAAGAACGTATGATTTAATAATCAATAAACTTGCCATTTCTTTTAATCACTTCAAAAATACGACGTTTCATTGATTCAATGAGTTTGCGCAAGTTCAGAAGTGGAATTTCCTCCCATGACTTTAGAACGGCCGTCTTAAGGTCCTGAACGGAATCAAATTGACGTCCATCCTTATAAACAGCCCTAACCAATATTCTCCACACATTCTCGATTGGGTTTAAATCAGGGCTCAACGACGGCCATTCTAAAACAGGGATGTGCTTTTGATTAAGCCATTGTTTTGTCGATGCTGATGCATGAATTGGAGCATTGTCTTGTTGAAAAATGTAATGCTGTCCACCAATACGGACAGCGTGTGGGAGTAAATGTTCGTTAAGCATCTCTTGATATGCCGTAGAAGTCATTCTGACATTGACGATTGCAAGTGATGACTTTCTGTTCATGCAGAAGCTACCCCAGATCATCAGGGAACCACCTCCTTGAACTCTCTTGCTAAAGTATTGTTCTTCATGGCGTAGGTCGTGCCAATATCGCTGTAGTCCATTAGGTCTATCTAGATTGAGTTTTTTTTCGTCACTGAATATGACATGTTCCCACTCCTGTCCCAGGTCATGAGATCTTTGGCCCATTGTAGGCGTATTTGCAGATGTGTTGCTTTGAGGGCTGGTCGTTGTTTGCCTTTCATGAATTTGATGTTTTTGTCGCTTCTTAAAATGCGATGCACACTTGATTTGGAGATTCCTTGATCCAATTCTTGGGCTATTGTACGTGTTGAGCAATTTTTGTGGGTAGCTAATCGCATTACTTCTCGTTTAGTACGGTTCGTTGCCTTTTTCTTGTGGCCATTTGCGTGTTTGCCGCTTGCAGTTCCTTTCCCTTTCAAATTATCATTAACTGTCGATCTTGCACGACCAATTCTTCTGGCTATTTCAGCTTGTGAAACACCTTCAGATGCCAGGACATTCATATAATCTTTTTTCACTTTCTGTAACATCTTTCCTCTCCCCATCTTGTGAGAAGTGTTCAATTTTTTTTAAAACTTGTAGGACTACAAGCAGAGTTCCTTCTATCTATGTATATGCAACTTTCATGTTAATAAATGCTTCCACCTACTGCGAAATGATCATGTTCTGTGTATTCGTAATTTTTTGGGACATCACATTTAAGGTAGACTGGGGGGTTTGTTATTTCTTACGTGCCTGAATGTTAAACACATAATAGCAACATTGCGATAAATGCCTATTTTGTACAGTAAGAGTAAACTGTGTTAACAATTTGTTGAATTCTTTCCATTACACAGAAAAAACTAATGTTCGTAATTTTTTGGGACGGACTGTATGACTCATGACCAACAATGCAAGGCAAAGTTTGTGCAATCTAGAATCCAATGCATAGAATTCCCGTTATTCAGGATTTTCTTAGAAAAGAGAATTCTTAGTACTTAACAAATTCTTAAAAATCTTTAAAAATGATCAGTAACTGGAGATAATGAGTTAGCAGACTATTGAAAAAGATTGAAAGACGATACAGGAAGCACTCCTTTAGCTCCGTGCTGTATTGAGCAAATGGTAAGCAAGTAAATAGGAGAATCGGCGACCACTAGACTACACAAAGTGATATATGGCCAATTTTTGCTTCAAGACATCGAAAGAAGAAAGGAAATTGCAAGAAAACATCAAGTGTACATCTAAAGTAAGATTACGTGAGTAAAATATTATTTAGACTAGAAGGCATCCTTGGAGAGTTCCATCCGTTGTGAGCCTTTAAAAATTTTTTTTCGGTAAATCAACTCTCGGTATATCACCTAGATTGGATTTTTTAGTGAAGAGTTAAATTCCTGTCTTTCGTATTTTTCTTAGAATGGATAGTTCCTCAGCTCTATATTGTAGTGATTGAGTTATTATTTAACCAATTTGGAGGTTTAATTTAGCTTTTTGAGGTTCTTCTGTTTACCTACAGGGGTAATTATCTCGGGCAACGCCGGGTCCTCTGCTAGTCTCTAATAGTGTTTGAGTAATGAACTTATATAATATGGGAGATAATTTAGAAACACCCTGTATAACAATAGCGAAGTATTGCGAGGTCTGCTAGTCTATCAAAAATTATGTGACAACCCTGATTTGCATGAAAAAGGGACCTTTGCAATTTCACTGTTGGCATTTTTCCAGCACTACATAACAGAGAGTATGCTTTTGTGAGATGATGCTTGCGTGAACGTTGTAAGAATGTCTCAAAGAAAAGAACTTTCAGACTTCGAAAGAGGTACGATTGTTGGATACCATCTGGCAAGTAAAACTGTTAGAGAGACGTCAACCCTCTTAAACATCTCGAAATCGACCGTTCTTAACATGACCATCATCTGGGCATGGAGACAGAAAGGCACCACAGTTGTTACGCCTAGGACTGGAAGACTCAAGATCAAGTCGGACAGACACCATAGGGCTCTTCGTAAAGTTGTCACTGCAAACCGTAACACATCGCTTGATGGACTGACAAGATCGTTCAAACAGTCGATGGAACAACTGAGAGCACCTTGACTGTTCACAGGGAACTGCATGCAATGGGTTATTAAGTCAGATTGGCAGCTTACAAACTTCACATCACCACCAGCAATGCATCGAGAGAATTGCAATGGTGCAAAGAGCGACGACATTGGACTCTGGATCAGTGACGAATTGTTGAATGGAGGGATGAATCCTGCTACACCATCTGGCAATCGGATGGACGGGTTTGAGTATGGCGAACGCAGAGCAAACGTTATCTCCCAAGCTGTGTTGTGCCCACGGTGAAGTTCGGTAGAGGGTTGGTGATTGTGTGGGGATCTTTTTCATGTTACGATTTGGGTTCAATCATTTCTGTGGACAGACTTCTAAACGCAGAGTGTTACCTAGATATTTTGAACAACGCAGCACTCAAATCTTTCTGGCAGCACTTTCGCAATGGCCCTTTTCTGTTTCAGCATGATAATGCACCTTGCCATAAAGCAAGGGCTATAGGCACAGCGTTTGGTGAAAAAAGGGTTCAAGAACTTGACTGGCCTGCTCATCTGTGGGACGTGTTAGAACGTCGCTTGCGCACTTGTGCGGAACGCCCGAAATCCGTGACCGAACTGCCCAAGACACTTATGGCAGAATGGCGAAAATTACCTGTCGTAACGTATCAAAATCTTGTGGACAGTATGCCTCATTGAGTAGAAGCAAAAGGTGGACCAAGAAGATACTAAAATGTGTATATTTTCGAGTGTTTCTATTAAACTGATAGTGTCCCATGACTTTTGATAGGGTATTGTATGAAACCCATTTGCCACTTACTGACTGACTCCCTCATCACGAATTCTCCTTATCCACGCAACCGATTGCAATGAAATTTTGCACACTTACTTATTTTACCATGTAGGCGGTCACTAAGAAACGGTTTTTCAAAATTCCATTCCTAAGGGGGATAACGAGGTGGGGGGATTAAATTACGGTATTTGGTTATAAAGGTATGTAATGAATAACGTAATATCTACATTTGCAATATAGATTTATACTTTGTCTCAATTATCTGATTTTCTTATGTCAGGTGGAGAAGGGGGGGGGGTTGGAAGTAAAAATAATATATCTCTATATGAAATAGACTTGATTTATATTAGTTTACTTGCATGTGTTAATAATCAGCTTGTCATGTTTGCGTCAACAATGTTTGATGGAATTAACAGATGCCATAGCCGACGAAAAAGACAGGCCCAGGGACTGCAAAGTCACCTTACCATCTTAGCCCAAGCAACAATGTAACACTAATTGTTTCCAACAAACGAAAAAATACTGATTGCTAAATTACAATTAGAAAATATTAAGCTACAGCTACGATGGTTGACTTAATGATTCACGTTTTCAAAACAGTCGTATTTCTAAAATTAAGTAATCTATAAATAAATAAATCTTAGCGACGTGGTTGGTCTTTTTTTTCTTTGTTTTCTTTTTGAGTTGCATGATTTGTATTTGTTTAGATGCAAACTCTACATACTTTTTTGCCTCGTGGTTGGCCTTATTCTTTCCTTTCTTTTTTTACTCACGTGATTTGTGTCTGTTTAGGCTTGCAAACTGTACATACTGGTCTATAAGGCAGTTTATTCTTTCTATTTTTCCCCTAGTTTTTAGGTTAATCCTTTCTTTTAAACCGTACCGCAATGGATGTTGCAATAATTAATATTGATGTGTTGACAATAACTCACCGCGTTATAAAGATCACTGGGGATGGTGCTTGCCTTTTCTCCTCTCTCTCATACTTGATCGACGGTACAGCTTCACTGATGTATCGAGTGCGTACCGACATTATACACCAGTCTCCAACAACTGGCGTAGACTTAAGCCGTACACTATGAAAATAGATAAGACTCCTTATAAAATTAAAAATCAGTACATTACCGTCATGTCCATGAGATTGTCAAAACCACCATGATCCAGGGCCTGCATGGTGAACGGATCCTGTAGCAAGAAGTATCCTGATCCCTTTTAAGTGATACGCAGACTGGGGATGATGACCACCCTCATTACCGCAGGCGTTCTCCTTCAGATGGTGGATTTATTGTAGAAATCAATGGATTAGAACTTGACAGTCGTTGGGTGGTACCATACAACGCTGTTCTAACCCACACTTTTTCTGCGCATATCAATGTTGAATATTGCAACTCGGTTAAATCCAGAAAGCAAATATGCAAGTATATCAAGAAAGTTTCTGACCAGGCAGCTTTCAATATTGTAAACGAACTGGACGAGGTGACAGGGTGCTGCATCAGTACTTCTGGAGCAGTCTGGCATTGGTTCCCCCGAATTATGGACCTAGCTGTTCATCTCGAAAATGTTGTTGAAAGGATATGCAATCCTCCAAAAATTACACTTTTACACCTCTTCGATCTCTGTAAAGTAGACGCTTTTGCAAGAACTCTCATGTACTCTGAAGTTCCATCATACCTTTTTTGGAAAAACAACGCATTTTGTAAAAGAAAGCAAGGGAAACCTTTGCCAGATTATCCAAGAGTAAAATAAGATCAGATTCCGGGCCGAGTATACACTGTTCTCCCTGGTAACTCTGAGTGTCCTACTTCATTTACTTACCTTAAAAAAGTAGTGGAGTCGGTCACCCTACTTTTCAATCTGCATGTTTAGCGCTTTGGTTACTCGAGGAAGACACTCATTGGGATCGCACATAAGAGGAAGCTTTCCTCTCGAAATCTTCTCACAAGATCCGCGATCTATGGATATATGGGAAAAACATCGAGACAACCTGGCGGATGATGTGAAGCGGGCAGTAGAAGGAGAGTGTGGAGATTTGGAAAACGTCATGAACACAGTATATAACAAGTGTTTGGTTCTACTTGAAGATCTGGTGTATTCAATGTCTGGCAACCTCCTCGAAGAATACGGCTTTCTTACACCATTAAACGAACAAGTGTCAATAGCAAACAACTGTGAAAGCCTAAGGGAACACTCATGGTGTAACTCAACTATCTGAAGAAGTTGCTGTTTACCATACCCCAAAGCTGAACCAAGAACAAAATAATGTTTACCATGTTATCAAGAGTAGCATTACTTCGGAATCAGGGCGTCTCTTTTTCCTAGATGCTCCAATTGGTACAGGCAAAACATTTTTGAATAATTTGTTCCTGTTGGAAGTAAGAAGTGAGAGAAAGATTGCCACTGCAGTTGGTTTCTCTGGTATCGCTTCAATGTTGCTTAGTGGCAGGAGCAGTTTTCAAGTAACCTCTTAATCTGAACCACTGTGAATCACTAAAGTGTATCATATCAGGGTAACCTAATCTTGCACAGGTACTCTAAAACACAGTTAATAGTTTGGGACGAGTGTACCATGGTCCACAAAGGAGGTATAGAAGCTCTGGACAGGACACTCCAGGAATCGAGAACTAAAACTGCTAGATGGGGGAGTAACAGTTCAGCTGGCTGGAGACATCAGGCAAACCCTACCTGTAATAACACGAGGAACCCGCGCTAGTGAAGCGAAAGCGTGCCTCAAGTCATTCTATTTATGACTAATAATTGAAGCCCAGTCCTTGAGGTCAAACATGAGGGCTCACTTGAAAGGCAATTTGAAAGCAGACGAGTTTTCTATCTTAATTTTAAGATAGGAGACGGAAAACTGTTGGACGATAATGTTGGGAAAAGCATAATCCTCTCCTTTAGTTCATCATTTGAAGTCACTGCTCGAAAAGATTTACCCGGGCTTAAATGATAATAAGTGCAACAGTCTAACATGGCTGCAGAAGAGAGCAATTCTGACTCCAATAAATGATTTTGCAAGCAGCATTAACCATTCGCTGTTGGAACAACTACCTTCATAAATGGCGAGATGTGAATCAGTGGAAGATGCTGTTGGTGCTCCTATAATGCTCCTCCGCAACCTAAACCCTCCTAGACATACAAAAATACAGGTGACGATTTTGCAGAAGCACGTTATAGAAGCTAAAATATATACAGGAATAGGTGAAGGAGAAACTGTTTTTATTCCCCGTATTCCTCTGATTCCGTCGGACTTTCGTTTCCAGTTTAAACGTTTACAGTTCCCTGTAAAGGTTTGTTACGCTATGACTACAAACAAAGCACAAGGGCAGAGTATCAAGATGGCTGGCGTAGACCTCATAAGTGACTATTTCTCCCATGGCCAGCTGTACGTAGCCTGTTCCAAAGCCATGTCACCTGACCGTCTGTGATCCTTTAGCCAGAAGAAAGACAAAAAAAGTTTTTTACGAAGTGGTTCTTAGTACATGAGGAAAATATATAAAACCAATCCTGAAGTCTTCAATTTCAAACTCCCATTTTAAGGATTTCCTAGAAATATATAGATAAGAAAGGCTAAGTCATGGGCAGTGGGAAGCTTGCGAGTAACATCTAGTAATGTATATTATTAATTAGCAGAAAAATGGGGCTTCTTATTGGTTTTTAATGCCCGTTCGTTCCCTTCATAAATTCTACATTTTTTGAATTATAAGGTTGAAATTTGGAATTTAGCTTACTATGGGCATGCCCACCTTCACTATTTAGTTTGGTTTTGAATGGTGCACTGGAGTTAGAATTACAGGGGTGGGAGTCAGAGGGGACAAAATATCTATATGCTATTAAGGTATATAAAGGAGTGAAATTTAGTATCCAGATTTCTCTAGACAAGATCTACAGTACTATGAAATTTATGCCAAATTATTCCATTGGGGTCGGAGTTGTGGGGGTGACAGTCACTTGGTCTGTAGAGCTATGGCAACAAATGGCATGGAATATCATTCGATCGGAAATGATGAGAAAAGAAAGAAGATTGAGCTCAATGTTTTGATTAAATAACTTGGGATGGGGTAAATAGTGCAAAAAAAGGGCAAAAATAGATGACTGCAGGTTCGTCTACTTGCTTATACCCTGCTCGGGGGGATTAGTTTCTTTTTGATTAATGTATCAATGTAATTCTGCTTCACAGCTAAAGCTCCTCCTTGGAAACTTTAAAGATTTTATTACAGAGAAAATTTTTCTTCTGATGAAAACTCAGGCAGAAAGGTAATTTGTGTTTTGGAATATTGCGTTATTTGTTCTCAGTTAATTGTTTTTTTTTTGCACTGCGGAAATAAGCCTGTTCAATTCATTGTTGCGTCGAATTACAACAATCTCTGCCTGGCATTCCATTTGGACATCATACCTCATAGTGCGTATCACGAGCAAGTGGATAAATTTTTGGGACACGAAAAGAATATTTTTGAGGCAGTAGCATGTCTGATCACGTAGGGTCGATTTCGAAATTTGAAGCTGAATGAAAGAAATTGCTACTACACACTGTCTCAGCTTCAGTTGAGAGTGACGTCATGGAACGAGGTCCCTTATCAGACATAGTGCACAACATCGTATCCTTCCGCCGTTAAAAGAATAAGTTATTCTAAGGCACACACCTTAAAAAAAACAGAGAGAGCAAATACAGAAAAACAATATAATTTAGTAAGATAGGAAAAGGAAACATGATATCAATAATCAGTATGCGCGCTTAACCAATTTTTAATAGCCAATTTACCTATCTATGCTAAGTTACACCATCCTATAATCATGTGGCTTCTCGAAAGTAGAATAGTCGAATGGTGTCTATCAGATATTATTTTTTTTAAATTAATGTTTAACATATTTTAATCCTCTTCGTGGAAACTCGATCATCATTCATTTCTGACAAATCTCTTTCTCGCAAGAACAGGAGACTCCTCCCATGGATGTCTTCTTCATCAATGACTCCGACATTTTACAATCAAATAATCTCGACTACAAACTGACTTCACTTTATTTATATATTTTTTTAATTTCGTCAAATTGTTTTTCTATCCGCCAATTTTTTATTATATCGAGGCGAAAAATATGAAATATGATTCCAGAAAAAAAATTCGAACTTTTTATACAGAAAATTATCCTAACTATTTTTTCATGCGGACGAACCGTCACTGCTTCACTCGTGAAGTCATTCTCAACTTAAGCTGAGACAAGGTATAGTTTAATGCAATCTATTTTTGCCAAGCTGTCACTGTAACCAATAAACTTCCCTGTATCAAGGTACACTAAGCCTAAAGAAAACGTATCAGAAACGACTGGATAGAGCCCAGGTTTCAAATCACGCAGACACGGAAGTCGATATTCCGAAGCATACTGGATGCCGTAATAAACGTGTTATTACAGTTTATTAATATTATTCTTTAATTTTCGAATTTAGTTTTAGGCTGACTTTAATGAACTTTGGTGACCATTAATAATTGAATGGATTCAAGATTGTATTTCTTATGAAAGACTAATAGTTAGCCAATGCAGTTGAATGGCAGTAGACAAGGTCCAGGTTCTATGGGAGGAATGTGGTTGGGATGTGCTGTTTTCTTTTTTTTCACCTGGGCACGCTCTGAGCTGCTAATTAATGAATTATATTCCTCCCACTCATTTGAATTTTAATAATTTTCGAAAACTTATTATTTCTGAATTGGGTGGTTCATTATGAATAAATTAATTTTTTTATGAATTAGTTTTTTTTACTGGTTCACATGTCACCTGACTTGATGATTTCACAGCATATGGTGCTCTTGATCTCTTTACCAGCCGTGAAGTGAAACCATCAGTTGCCCCTCCCTTTTGGTTTTTCATTTCCCTATCTAGCTTCCAAGATACAGCGAGAATGGAATGTGGAGGGAGTGTCCCGTTTATACTCCACGGTCCCATTGTTTTCCCTCTTATTTCTTTATCAAAATGTTTACTGAAATTAATTTATGATAGTGCTTTTGACGGAAGTTTATATGAAACACACTTTTTAAGCTGAGCACATTTTATTTATTTGGTCGGTTATAATTGAGTTTTTTTTTTGTTTCATTCGCGATTTTTATTAACTTTGAATAAAAAATTTTCTCTCTTACTTTTTATTTTTAAAAACTTCATTTTGTTAATCTAATTTTAAATTTATTTTTCACTTACAAGCAGGTATATATGCCACACCAATCCAATACAAAATAAAATAAAATAAAAATAAATTTTAAAATAAGAATGCACTCTTTCTATTACGTTTAACAATGCTTCAATGTTTTTGTTTTCTCAATTACTTAAAAGAACGAAATGAACAAAAACTACAATAAAGTTCAACATCTCTTGCCTCCATGCTGCTCCTTTTAATCCCTGCAATTAAGTTGTTCATGCTAAGGAGACTAGGGAGTGATACTGAATGAGTGATCACTTTCAAAATGCGAGAGTGGTTATGATGTGAACACGACTTTTTCAAGAGATACGAGGGGAGATCAAAAAGTAAGTTGCACTTCAACGACATGGCCATTTATTACACCACCTGTACAAAAGCAATACGGCTATAGCAGCATACAATGTAGGTTCACTTTCCCACATAGTCCCCAAGAGACCGTAAACATTTATCCGAACGATCTACCAACTTTTCGATTCCGAATGCATAGAAATCTCCTCCAGCGTTTTGTAACCACACGGTCACAGCCGCTTTCATCTCCCCATCGTTTCGAAATCGCTGTCCACCGAGTTCCGTTTTGAGCTTACCGAAAAGATGAAAGTCGCATGGCGCTAAGTCGGAACTGTAAGTCGAGCCTGCCTACGCGATCTTCTTCTGTGATATCTGTGCTTCCTGCTTCAAATTGCTGACACCACTTTACAATTCCTGACCGGGAAATTGCACGCACTCCATATACATCAGTGATTTCACAATGAATGTCCGTGCAATTCACCCATTTGGCCCATAGAAATCGGATTGCTGCTCGCACCTCAAGTTTGGAGTCGACATCCAGTTGACCCGCCATTGCTTTTAGCCCGCTAGTCACACAAAACACGACGGGAAACGACAGCAACCGACCTATACGACGTCTGCGCAGTTAATGTCCCTTTCTCTGCTTTGCCCAAGATTGCGACACGCAGAGCGCTCCTGCGGCGAGTTAGTGCAACTTACCTTTTGATCTCCCCTCGTAATATTCCAGAGTCTTCTTAGAGGGTAATACTCTCTCTCTTTTTCTCTATTTTGCTATGTATTCAACCTCTCCCTTCCTCTTTTGGTGTGCCTATATCATTGTATTCTCGTTGAAAGGAGTTCAAAGTTATTGACCACTGCTTCGTCCCTCGGGTGAAGCACTGTCTTTCACCCTTCTCTTTCTGGAATTGATGTCATTGATTTTAAACCCACCTCTCTCTCCTTATCAATATGATATGCATCTTATTGTTGTAAAATACACTCACTTCTCACAAGATATTAGTTAACCTCATTTACTGATTTATTTCTACAGTAGTTCAAACTAAAAACAATACAAGACCTTATCTAGATAACTCAAGACTAGACTAATCAATATACTAGGATAAATAATTCTCTTCCCCAACCCAACACCCTTATTCTTTTATAAGATCTGTTTCCAGATGTGGCTAATAACGCCCTTCTAATTTGTTTGGCAAGTGTTACATTATAATAATCATGCCTACTTCCAAGTTTCAGTCGGAGTCGTGTAGTAAACTAATTCCTAATCTCTGGTTCCATTTCTTAATCATTTTGAAGTCCACACGTTTGTGGCCTAATAATTGAATTGGGACATGCCAAATACATTGATTAATCTCCTATGAGTTAACTAGAAAGGGTCAGTTTGTACAATTTATTGAACAGAATATTCCCAACTATTCCCATTGGTTGTTTAATTACTAATGCCACAATCACATTGGCTCTCTTTCCCCCCTTTTTGAATTAACTTCCCACTTCTAAACCCTCTTTCCCCCCGAATGTTCTTCTAAACCTCCTTAAATCAGTATAGAGAAAGCTACGGGTGAAATGCGTCGACTCTATGTCGTAAAATTACTTGTTGTTTCATATACTTATAACTGTTTGAATAAAAGATGTTTGTTTTCATAAAGTATTCGTCCTCTTTGTCTTTATCATACATTTAATTGCTTCCACTATGTGTTCTCTATAAAATATACGTGACAACTAGCAACAAATTGAAGAAAAAAAACATTTGGGATCACCCTCTAAAAAATAATGCTTGAAACGCGTTGTAGCTATAAAATATGCTTATGAGGCTTATTTACTTATCTGTGTTCACTTGTATTAGAATATCGCTTATATTCATGGAGATAAAAAAATTTTTCCTGAGTTTTTTGTTTAAAATTTGCATGGCTTTCAGAAAAATTAACAGGCTACAGCAGAGACAACACACTGTAATCATAATATTAAAATATTCGACAGGGTGATTCAGTCAATTTCTGACCATTTCAGTACTATGATTTATTGACCCATTAATATTTACAAACTTAGCATTTCAGTATGATATTTTAGGCAGTTCGGAGTTTTTATTCCCGTGGAAAAGTCTTGATGATATGCTCAATGTGGCCACCACGAACGCTTTTAACTGCTCGTAGCTGAATGGTGAAGTTGTTCACAACTCTATCCAGGATTTCTGCATCCTCACGGGTGCAGCAGTCGACGATGCTTTGTCGCAGCTGGTCTAGGGTTCTTGGTGCTGTAGTGAACATACTGTATTTAAGGAACCCCCAGAGATAAAAATCACATGGGTTTAGGTCAGCGATCGTAGGGGGCCAAAGAAAGCCACCCCCGAATCGATCTGGAAACCTGTTTGAAATGACACAATTTCCGAATTTCTGATTGAGAAAGTCTAGCATTTCATTAGTGGTGTGAGGCTTAGCCCCATCCTATTGAACCCATTAATGTCGAAGCCGTATACCCCTTCTTCGCAGCTCGGGGATGAAGAAGGTTGCCAACATGTTAAGGTAAGCTTGTGATGTTACGGTGCCCTCAAAAAAGAACGGACCAATGATGCCTCTTTTGGAAATCGCGCACCAAGCCATAACCTTTCGTAGATGAAGAGGTGACTTATGGATCTCATGAGGGTGCTGGGAACCCCAAAAACGAACGTTGTGTTTAATAACGTCACCTGACAGATAGATGAAGGCCTCAACTGAATCACCCACAGATTGTCCACAATGTCCTGATTGGCTTCCATTTCTGAACCAAACGATATCGCAAATTGTTGTCGCTTCTGTATTCCAGAGTCTGTTAACTCCTGATAAACATGGATCTTATACGAGAACAGGTGTAAATCCTTTTTCAAAATTCGCCAAGTCGTGGTATACGACAGCCCTTCTTCAATGGATAGGCGGCGAAGGGATTTTTTGGTAGAGGAATCGACCAACCTTGTGCGAACATTTTCGACAACTTCGGTCGTTCGTACACGAGCTTCGCTCCCGCCTTTTTTCTTGCCTTTAATACATCCAGTGGCACGAAATTGCTTGACAAAATCCATGATTGCTTACCTGCCAGGTGCGTCTCGATACTTATACTCCTTTCGGAACTTTCTTTGCACGGTTACAGGTGATTTTGTCTCGAAATACCATTCGACTACCTTGCATTTCTGCTCTGTTGATAAAGCGGGCGCCATTTTTCAACAATACGATTTTCATGCAGTGCCGTTGCAACAATACAAACTCCCACTATTTAGAAATTCGATATGGCGCTCATATTTTTTCATTTGTTTATTTCTAATGTACGTCATTCGAGTGAAGTGGTCAGAAATTGACTGAATCACCCTGTATATTTGAATAAATATGAGCATTTATACTAAAATGTTCATTGCTCATGCACAAGCATTACCAACATAAATTTTGAATAATTCATTACCCAAGTGCACAGAGCTACTCTTATAAAAAAAAACAAGCAATTATCATGAAAATTCAGAAAGATATCGTCAATAGAATGAGTTGAATTTCAGTTACTCTCAAAAACAAAAAAAGCGATATGGGGTTTTCTACAAATTTATATTTTTGAAGAATAAATCATAAGATGTTCACTGAGGGTTTTATCTTACGCCAATCTCAGCTGTTCAAATTAATGATGAAAAAAAAGAAAGAAAATTCCGCAGCCTGGATTGGAACCAGGAACCTTTGGCTAAGACCTGGATTTTCTTTCCTATTTTTCATAGTTAATTTATGACGTATTTGTTTGCTTTGCGTCGCTGGATTCTTATGTGACCAATCAAAAGCCAAGTTCCATAGCCTTAGCGAGCGAGGGCGGCTTTTCTTTATCTAATTTTTCACTTATATGACTCGAAAAAGCCCTTCTATACTACTCGACCTTGTCTTTGTCAGGGACATTCTCTAATTGAGCTGCTAGTAAATCGAAACAATGGTTAAATTGCTTAATATCTTGTTTATGAAATTTCGTAGTATTTAGCAGCTTTTTAATAGACTTCTCTAACTTACTTTACTTTTATTGGCATATTGATGTTACTATTACCAACTAGGTACCCACTAAATGCTGTATAAACTTTTATAGGCATTGAAACAGACACTATTAAGAGGCGTCAAACGCTTCTTTTTTTTAATAAATAACAACTAAAATCTGCTTGAGTATTGCAGAAATTTCTAAGGAATTGACGTACTAATGAGGTATAATAAATAAATATAATTTATGGGCCTTAACTGGACACAAACAGAAAGAGTCGTGCTCTCCTTTTAAAATATATAATAATTAAAAGGGAAGAGAGCGATAACCCTACTAAAAATACTTTGTTACGTTTTTTTTTTGTAATTGGCTATCGGCAGCCTTATCTGGTTACTTGGCTAAGCTTATGAGCGATGCTAACTAAATTGGTCCGACAAGGAAACACTCCACTTCGAACCACGATTTTTCGAACAACGAACCAAACAAGTTTTTCCTTAACCCTTTAAATAATTCCTAATACATAGAGATTAGAAAATTGAAAACTGATAATTGATTGTTGCAATGACATGCGCAGCTGATATAGATGTGTCTTGACCCATCAATTGGAACCAAATGAAAAAAAAATAAAGTTTAATAATTGCAAGGAATTATAAATGACTGTAACGCCTGCCAAAACTATATGCTCTGACAGCGACAGGATGCTATTGCACGCCAAAAAAAAATCCCTTGTCCGACACACGGAAACCTGAAGAGCGAAAAGCGCTTACAGCATAAAACCGACTGTCCGTAATTGCCAACGCAAATAGGCTTAATAGACGGTACGCCTAAACGCAAGCCCCCCCCCCCAATTATTTGAACTAAGGTAAACTTTCTATAACGTTACGATAAGTTTGAAACATCTAGATGCGCAAAAAGTTTAACTTGCGGCCAGACTGCTTGCACTATAATGGGGTGGGATGGGCGGGAAAAAAAATAATATCACTACTTGAGCTGCAAACCACGCTTCTGATACCACGCCAGCCACGTCTGATATGCTCTGTCACGTCCTGGGAGTAATGTGCGCAGTGGAAAACTAAAACTATTAATTAACAACAGAGCATAACTTTTGGCTAAGGAAAAGTGTCATCATTTATTGATAGCTGGTCCCCCAAAGTCCCAGCTTGGACTATCGTTGCGGACGGGTATGAAAAGGAACCGTTCAATACAAAGATTAACGTTCGTTTGTACTGAAAAAATTTATGAGCTGGTAATTGGCATCTAGGCTGGCATAGTCTACCAGTCGCTCTCAAAGGACACATGATGCGTATCTAGGAAGAAAAACAGAAAGAAGAATATTTAATATTCGGATCCAAAATGTCTTTCTCGTAAAAAAATCTATCTTTACGCCGAAGCAAGAAAGAATCATTAAAGAGAGTCGTTATAACCCTGCGTGGTGTCAGGTTAAACAATATGACAGATATCGACACTCGAGCGGGAGTAGGAACGAAAGGCATTCCCAATAGAGAGGCTTAACATGTAAGGCTCGAATTCACAGTAACTGAAACGAGACCTACCTTGAATATGGGACCAGGTTGCCGAGCTCTTCCCTCATCAACCCTTGGTAGGTCCATGGAGTGCGTAGCACTTGTAGCTCGGTGGAGTCGTTGTCGGTATGCCAATGTTGTTGGACCAGGAACAGCAAATTCTCTGATAGAACGCTGGCGATAATGATCAAAATATGGTGTGGGCGGACAAGTCTCGGGACGGCCATAATTGTCACAAAGCATTGCGACGGTTTCAGGCTCCATTATTCTCAGTCATCAAAATAAGCTGAGAAATAATGCTGGAGTTTGTCCGTCGCCATCTGATGTCAATAGATGGCGCCTTCCTCAATCGAGAGACCTCTTTTACATATGATCCCTGATTGCAGAAGGAAAGAGAGAAATCGAAGCAAGAAAATGCGCAGGAGAAAAAAGGCGGTTGAGCGGGAGCTGCAAAACGGGGATTCGGCTATCGAGATTGGAAGGGAAAGGTCGTTAGGAAATGTGGGACTTTTTCAATGCATACGGTCGAAAAAAGGCCTAACGACTACGGGAACTTTAGGATGCATAGCGAGGAGGAAAGTAAATGGAGTGAACGCATGTGCTAGTGTGAGGGACTTGCAACCCAGTGTGAACTGTGCGAATGCGGTGCATTCCTTCTTTGAAACTATTAGTGCTTCTTTAGATTTTTCTCCAGCTGCCAGTGTCCCGAGTTCGCCTAGGAAGGTTTCGTCGCGAGTTGCCATTACGACTCCAGCGTACGACTTCAAACCTTGCCAAGGAAAATTGGCCTTTCCCAAGCCGAGGACGGCGTTAAAGAAATTTGGCCGGTCCACAACGCCTACTAAATTGGAGGTTGGAAGAAGCATTGTTCGTACCAAGCAGTAGACAGCTGTAAATTCTGGCCAAAAAACGTTTTGGAATCTGATTCACGAAAGAAGATTCCTGTTGACATCATTAGTTCTGGTTGCTTTGCTTCAAGTTTGTGATTGCTACAGCGTCTATTCCGAAGAGGAATTGACATCCTTTTCTCCAACCGACAAAATTGTTGGCATTTTTCTCTGGACCAGTTCAGCCTTTAGACGGGAGAGTCTAGGAACCTTTGCCCTACTTTAGAGGTAAGCCATTATTCGTATTAACTTCTCATGCGTAAATAAATAGCGCAGAAGTTCGTTTTGCTTAAAGGTTTCAATAGCAAATGATTGAGACCCAACAAACATCATATAGCTCTTGCTCTCCACTCTTCCCCTGGGATGCATGGTATTAACTGCGTCATGTAAATTTTAAGCGCAATTCTTGGCTTTAATTCAGGTATGGAAAGCGGTCACTTAATTTTAGCCAGTTGCGGCTTAATTTTGCTTATAGTGGAGTTAGGTGTTCAAAGAGAGGTTATGCTCTCGAGGAGAGACGTTAACAATTAAAAGTCGAAAGTTATAAAGTGGTTATGGGTGTTCTCATTTGCTATACTATGTTGTATACAAGCGCTGACAACAAACTAAGTTAATGGTCTTCTCATTTCTATTCTGCAGCTTCCCGTGCGAACTGTGTTTGGATGATCAACGCGTTGCGTAGACGCTTGAGGTTTTGGGCAGTTAGCTGCGGTTTGATAGAAGCGATATCCAGGCGTACTTTTACGAGGATTCAAGCAGGATTATATTCATTTCTGTATAATTTTATTCTTAATGTTTGTTCTAAATAACCGGAAGAGGCCGGAAAAATATTTCTTTACATTGGATATAACCGTAACGCATTCAATTTGTTAATGCAGCTCCCCGTCATTATTATCTATTGGAATCTATTAAATGGGAGCGAGTTTCACTCGCACCAAGTTTTTGTAGTGGGGATTTTCCACGTGTAAGTGGAATTCTCCCTTAATCATATTAGTTTGTTAATTTTGCGTGGTTTACCTAAGTTTAGGAAGTGCGCTCTATTGCCATTTAATAAATATTTGTATTTTAAATTATTTTTTCCAATTTAAATATGATTATAAACAATTCATAAAATGTATGCTCCTTGAACACTTAACTCCTTGCGCTCACACGATTCCACTGCGCATGTTCCTGACAGTAATAGCGGCGACGTATACTGGCTGGCGTGTTGCTGAGAGCTCTCTTCTCGCTGGGGATGGTCGTTCCCTCTTCTCAGGTGATGCACTCCTGCTGTATCCAACTGGCTCCATCTTAGACGACGTGGCATTCTCAAACACAGTCCAAAGTTCTCCTTGTATTGTTTCTGCAAAACGCTCATGTACGCTTGTCAACATGAAATAAGTTCGTGAAACATGATATGTCGCACACGGGCGGAGGACCGACACTTTCGTATGCTGTGGTGGAGGGCGGCCTCCCTCATACGGTCGACTGTCTCTCCCTTGCGGTCTTGGCGTTGAACACACAATGTCCTGTTTTTTTAGCTTCTAGTTTTTGCGACCTCACGTTATAGTCCCAAGCCTCGAATCCCTAATTCCAAACTTCCTGCTCGACCTGTTAACTGGCGTGCCTTTTTCTGCGCTTCTTCCTGTTTCGATTACGCGGTCGCTTGAAGAATCTTTATTTTGATGGACAATCTTGTCCTTAGAAGCCGACGCTGTCCTTCCACATTTGCTCTCCGATCGAGAGCAAGAGAATTGCAGACTGTCACCGATTACGGTGACATTGCGTTTCCCGTAACGATCGTATGACTCCAAACTCTGCAGGATGTGCCTCTGATGGTGCTGTGATCATCATCAAAAAGGTAATTAAACACCAGGAACTGAGTTTAATCGGCCTTTATCATCACCAATGACGTCTCGCTTGGTGAAGTTCGTAGCTCTATACAATTCGCCTAAACATTTTCTCGATGTTAACAAGTCCGACGACCCGAGTACGCGGGTTCGATCCCGGCCGAGGACGACGAGGATTTTTCAGGGGTAAATCCTGAGATCACGCATTTCCTTCGGAAGGGAAGTAAAGCCGTTGGTCCCGTGTAGTCGTTTGCCGGCTGCACGTTAAAGAACCCTTGCGAGGCAAAATTTGCGGCCCCTATAACGCCGTCCTGAAATGACCATAGCAGTAGAAAAGGACGTTAATACCAGACAAACCAAACCAAACCAAACCAAACAAGTCCGACGAACTCTTTGGTGGTGTTTTTCCACTCGTCCTGGCCGGGGACCTTATTGCAAAATGCAGAACTATAATGGTCTGTTTTTCTCTAAGTATATACAAGGTAGGGACGATATCATTGCTGCTGGACAAGTAGAGGAAACCTATTACTGTGATCATTCCCCTACTAATGAGGTGCAAAATATCTCGCTAAGTAAGGGTTTCTACAAGCCATAGATCTTCACAATTGTTGACCACCAGACCACAAGCCTGTGGTGCTAAATTTTGACCTCATGTCGACATCAATTTCACAGAAGAAGTCAAACATCAGCAAACCTGGAAACTCTTCAACGAAATCCTCAAGGACCATGACTTCCATTTCGACGCAATAATCTCTAAGGTATGACATGGAACAACGTTTTTGAAGACATCACCACGGTAATAAATAGCATCTGTGAAGCTACTGCCTATCCATTAAAAAATAAACCTCCTCACTGAATTGTGGCCACTCAATGAATTCAATGTATGGTTGCAGAAAGACAAGACCCGTGGGCTTTGACAGCGCTATCATGTACAGTCTAGTGCATAAAGGTTTAGATTTAAGTCATAGTTCAGCACGTGAATAGCACATCCCAAGCTATACCTGCTACCTTATTTTCATTCAGAAGGTACATGTCCAGTCTAATCTTCCTTGACTCTCAGTACAAGTGCCTGATTTTACAACCGATCAACATCTGGTAAGCTAAGTTCCTACGGAGCAGGTAAAAACCTTTTTGCACTACACTGTACCATGGCTAAAAAGTATCCACGCTTAGTAAGGTAAAGTCCAGTGTCCCATAAGGCTCTGTACTCGGGCCCGTTATGTTTAATTAATTTGTGCATGATTTCCCTAAACCCAAAAAGTGTAATTTATTTTTCTGTACTGATGATACAGCCATCCTAGCATGACCCCACCAGCCATCTGGAAACTGAACCTTATTGTCGGAAAATGCAAAGCTCTGTACTTCAACAAAAAGCTTCAGCGTCCATCAATTTATTTTATTCTCTGCAATAAGAAACTCGAATGGGTCGACAACTACATGTACCTTGGCGTTATCATCCAGTCAAGACTCGCCTGGAACCGTCACATTAGTTACGCTCTAAACAAAGTGAAGAGAGCTAAGTACAGTCTCTTAGTTCTTCTGGATCGAAACAGTGCCCTCATCATAGACAATAAGCTGCTACTGTTCAAGATGATTCGGACTATATAAAAACAGATGGATTGAGTTCCAATTGTTTAAGAATATTACCCTGAGGATCATTGCTCAGCTTGGAAAAAGGACAGGAAAAAATCAGTACATCCACTTAGAATTGAAACTATCTCACATTGAAAAGTTTTTACAAGACCTCCTGAACAGAATGGTGCCGATGATGAAGTCCCATGACAACGACCTGGTGTCTGGAATACTGGAAAACTCGAAATGAAGTGGCATACTAAATATAGAAACCTGAGGCATATTCTTGACGTTCACTTTGGCAAAGTTTCCTTCCCGGATTATTGGAAGATCTGCCCCCCCCCCCCCCGTTCCCCCATCTTTTGACAATCGTCAATCTTAATAATTTTTCATAATGTGGGGGATCTCTTGGGTTAGTCCGGCTTCCTGCCTACTTTAGTGTATTTAATTTATTATGGAAAGACTGCTTCCGTCCACCTAACCAAAGGTACACTCCACATTTTGATTGTCGATTGTCGAAAACGTTTCTAGCTGAAAGATGACATGGTAGGGAAAATATTCATGGTGAATGAAAATGTTTATGGCGAAGCGGACTTAGTTTTTGTTTTAATGATGACGTCTATTTTAATGTCTGGTTCTTCACTGGATCTGCAATGCGGCTGATGCTCACATGCTTCTCTGCTCTGTTTTGCTAAGTAAAGTTTATTCCCCAAAGAAATGAAATTAAGATTTTAATGTTGAGGCGAGAATACCTTTATATTTTCCTGCTCTACCCGTATTTGGCAGATTGCTTTGCCACGTTGGTGGAAACTAATTGGCAGTGACAGAGGGTGCAGGAGGAAAGGAGCATTATTTGACTGTTTGCCTCTTTGCGATCGAATGGGAATCAGACATTATTGCCATGTAGCTTTCGCTCAAAATAAAGTTACAAAAATATTGACTCTTACTCTTAATATGGTTTCGAGTATACTTGGTCAATCGTGATACTTCTAAATGTTACCAATTTCTTCTTTTACTCTATTTTCAGACAGTCAATGGAGGAAAAGAGCCCACAGCACGAAGCAAAAACACAGTCTGATGGGCGTGAAAAAAAAAGTATGGATTTTCTCGACAGACGAATTCGAAAACTAGTTCGGGAAGAAACACTAAAGACAAAGAAAACGAATGGTGGTGTTTTGCGAATCGACATCCTTACCAATCCGAAAAGAGGAAAGTTTTTACGCCTAATTTGGGTTATCTCTCTGCTCACGAGTTTCGTCTTATTCACTTATCAACTTTACGAAAGAATCTACTATTTTCTCTCAGAACCTGTTTCAATTTCAACTGACCTACGACTCGAAAACTTCGATTTCAAGTGGCTTCCTGATTTCTTAATTTGTTCCCAAGGCTCTTCTAAGATTGATAAAATGAAATCTGAAGAATGTTATGGAAATGAAATTTATTACGGCCTCGAATTTGGTAATGTTACCCCATGGGATATAAATGACAACACTGGAGATATAGAACTTCACTATACGGTAAGTGCAAATTAAAATAATTTTCAAACACGTTTTTAAGTATATAGAAAACGTGTGAGTGTCAGAAGACTTTCTGAATACAGCAATAGATCCATAAGAAAATATAGATATTAGTCCTTCAAAAATATCCAAACACCCAGATTGCAGTTTCAAAAATTTCCAATCTATACTTAGTATTTACACCTTTAGCAGAAATTACTGCATGCAAACGATTTGGTATGTTGGAAATCAATTTCCCAATTGGCCAGCAGATATTTTCGCACAGAGATTGGTCAGGATAGCTTTTCATTCTTCTCAGGTACGTGGTTTCTTCCCTCAGACCGATTTTTCAGAATAAGCCATAGATTTTCGATTAGTGATTAATCGGGACTGTTTGGTGGAAAATTTTTAAGCAGTTCAACTTCACGAGCTTGAAAACACGCTATAGTTGTTCGTGCTCCGTGTGGTACGCTTCATCTTGTTGAAACACTGCTGGTTGATTTAATTCTGGCAAGGAAGCCAACGAAAACATTCCTCCAATATATCCTGATACTTGTGAGCATTAACTCTCCCTTCAAAGAATTTCAATTGGCCACCTCCTCTTGCACTCACACAACCACATACCATCAGTGTGTCAGAAAATTTGACACTTGTACTTAAGAATTCTGGCTTATATGCTTCATCTTTCTTATGAAAAACACGTTTACTTTCTTTACTACAAACTGTAAATTATACTCATCATCGAAGATGATACGTTTCCACGTTTCTGTAGCTCAATTAAGCCTTCTTACCATTTGGGGGTGTGACAGCAGAGGTTTTACTTTTGCAGTATAAAATCCGAAACATTGTTCCTTAATATGTCGCCTTGTAGCAGCTTTGAGACATCTACTGTTGTTTCACACCAGTCAATTCTGATTTCAGATGTAGTGACATGTTGTTTGCCCTGTAATATTCGTGGGAGACGTTTGTCTTGCCTTTTTGATGTTTTCCTTGGTCGACTAATTTACTTAGTTGCGGAAGAGTTTCCTGTTTCTCTCCATTTTTTTAATGATTTCAACAACTACAGTTTGACATATATTTAATTCAGTAGCTATTTTGCAAGCAGAATATTTCTGTAAGTGCTTGTCAACAATCTAATTGTGTATTTCATTACTGGTTGTTTTACCTCGCCTCATTTTGTTGTAGATGTGAAATGATTCCATAAAAAATAACAGGGAACCTGAGAATTTTATTTGTAAGCAAGTTGGCTGATTAAGCTTACTACAATATAAAAATGCAAATTAAGTTGCAGTCATCTAAAACTTTCCCATTTTTTGAAGGGTGTTTGGAAAGCTTTAGCTGACTTTTTGAAACAGAAGTCTGAGTAATTGGATATTATTGAGGGACTAAAAGTACGTTTAATGTTCTGTTGTAACCATATGAATGGATGAACTCTGTTGATATTTTTTACGATTTCTACATGTGCAAAATCTATTGCATTATTTTCAATTCATATTTTCCCGTTCAATTTTGAGCAAAATGACATCAAAATAAAGATGTATTGAAATAGTCTGTTTGTTAAATATTTTTGCAACTGAGTTGTATTTCTAAAATTTTTGAAAGTATTTGAAAACACTAAAACAGGTTCTACTGAATTAAAAGCGATTAGTAGACTAAAGCACTCGGCAACTCACGGAAGGTACGATTTTCTGCATTATCGGAGAGCATTTGCAAAATATTGCTGGTCATAATCCGGCTAATGATGATATGAGATTTCGCCCTAGAGAAGTCTATCCATAGCTTATGATGACCTAGATGATAAGAACTTTCATAATCCGGCTCCCCTGGATGATGATAAAAATATCCAGGGTAGCCAGAGAAAGGATAACTTTCATGGTCCTGATTGAAGTAGTTGGGACAGTGCCCGTAATACCCAAATTCAGGCCAACATGTGAAGGGAGACTAGCTTGGCCTTAACAGTAGACTGCTCAATCTTATGCCACCAAAATAGAGCACAATATGTTAGGATAGGTCTAATGGCTGTTACGTACAGCCAGTATGTCATTTGTGGGGTAAGACCCCAACATTTGCCTACGACACGGCGAAATCGATAGATTGTCATTTTTATCTGATTTATTCTTTTATCAAGATGTTGGTACCTCTTTCCTTACTATAATCTTTTGACCAATCAAGGTTGGTGTTCGATTAAAAGAAATAATTTCTATCCGACAAGTCAAAGGTACAAGAGTGGTTTTCAAAGGATTAAACCTAAAATTCCACTTAATATACAATGTTTGAACCTCGTCTAAAGCAGATTGCATCAGGTCCAAAAGCGTAAGTTTATCAATCCCAGATACGTAGATGACAGTGTCATCCGCATACCCTTAGACATATATGCCACGGTTATTTTAACTTAAAAATAAAATCATCCACCATCAGGTTCATAGCAGAGGGGAAAGAATACCACCCTCTGGATAACCCCTGGAGAATCGGATCTCTCTTTTCTCTCCCAAAAATGTGAGTGAGTCAATAATTCTGTCCGCCAAATGGGTTTCAATCCTTTTCCAGAGCAGTGGAACAATTACTTTAGAACATAAAGCATTGGCAATTGAAGCATAAGTCATGTTATCAGAAGCTCCCTCGATATCGAGGAAACCTGCAGGAGCTAATACCCTATACTCAAGGGTCAGTTTTAAGCACTAACTAGTGCAAGGCAACCTCTTTAATTCATTAACATGAAAGGGACACTGCATCCCAATAGTTTCTCTAATCTGCCTGTCAATAATCTTTTAAAACATTTAAGTATGTACGAAGATAAACTAATCGTCCAAAAATTTGTGGCCAAGTCATAGTGGTGGAATAAATACCATTTTGACCAAACTCCACAGATTAGGAATATAACCTATTGCTAAACTGGCCCTAACGAAACACATATGATTGGTGAGATCACATCCAATACTTGCTGAAGCAAGATTGGCATAATCTCATCCGATTCAGGAGACTTTATGGTTCAGAAGATTTAATTGTCCGTACAACTTTATCACGTGTAATCACTTCCTTGGCCATATAAACAAGTAATATCCAAGGGTTCACAGGGCATACCACCTAAGAAGTGACTTGTGATAAGAATCTCAAGGACTTCTTTAGCATCCTTAGTAAATTTAGCATCCGTTTTTAGGAGGGTATCAACTAAAATTAGATTATCTCCTATTAAAAGTTTGTTGAGTCTAGCTGCTTCTTCAGTCTTTTGGACTGATTCGTAGAACTTCCTCCACGAAATATGTTTAGCCGTTCTAACGGCTCTATTATATTAGGCGAGGGCAAGCTTATAGCTATGCCAATCGTTAGTCTTTGTAGCCTTCCGAAAAGGATTCCTAACAGGTCATCTATGCTGAGAAAAATCCTGATTTAACCAAAAGCTGCAAGGTCTCCTTCTCTTTCTCAGCAAGGGGCAATTTTCGTGATATGACTGAAGCAGGGCCTGTTGCAATCCATTCACACACAGTTCTAGGTCAGTCGTGTCACGAATTTTAGTCAGAATTCTGGAAACCGCTGAACGAACGTCCTCACGAAATTGAGTCCAATTCGTCCGATTAGGATTCCTAAAAGTCCTGTCCCAGCCCTCATCCACTAAAAGAGAAAAACGTATATGTTGGTGGTGAGCCAAAGATGGTTTCTCATTAACATACCATTTTTTAATCCATTTGCTCATTTTGGAAGAACCAATAGTGATATCAATTACCTGCCTTCTAACAGATGTGATGAAGGTTGGTTTCTTACCTAGATTAAAAATTTCTGTTATTTTCTAAGATGAAGTCAAATAAAAATTTACCTCTCAATTTAGTGTTGGAACTCCCCAACATAATGTGGTGAGCATTTGCGTCGCAGCCAAAAATGATTTCCACATTATCGCTGATCGTACTTTCCCATATTCTTCTAAAATCATTGTTTATGGGTGTAGTCTATTCAAATGGAAGGTAACCTGAGAAAAAAATAATGTCTTGATTTCTCCCTTCCCATTTGAAGGGTCAGTTTTGCTATGGCCAGATCCATGGAACACAGTTGATACATAGGCAGAGCATTAATATTGTTTTATCAATAAACAAGCTCGGGAAGATGAGCATGAAAAATCGTAAATCAGCTTACCTCCACAGTTGCTCAAACCTATAATTCCACCTTTGGAAATCCAAGGTTCTTGAATTAGAGCAATGTGGATGTCCTCGGCCAGAAAAGTCCCACTGAGGTTGACTACCACCAATGTTTTATACTGCAGGTTAGCTTGAATGCACCTCAGCATCTGGCAGTGAAGATGTAGCAGGTTTCCCTAAAACCTTAGCTTGGATTTCAGACAGCCCAATGTATAATAACCATTGTCTATCTTTCAGAATCCTCGCATCAAGGGCCAACATAATGGTGACTACATGATCTTTATAATTAAGATTGAGAATGCCCCATTGAAGTCGAATCTTTATTCTGTATTTCTATCCTTTTCAGGATATCTTTTCCAGAATATTTACTAAAAAGTTCGGGGAGCTTTAAGATTTCCATGGTGGTTTTGACGAGTGTCTTCGCCTCACCCACCAATGGAGTCTCCCCCTCCTAAGGATTAAACCTCTTGACTGTTGTAATCAGCCAGTCAAAAGGTGCCTGGTCCGCACAGAGCAAAACAAATGCTCCAGCTTCCAAGAGACAGTACTTAAATTGAAGCCCAATGCCTGAAGGCATGTCCCCCATAACGTCCATCAGTTCTTCCTGAAAAGCTTCCAACTGCTGCTCAGTGAGCTGCTTGACTGGATAGCCATCTAGGACAACTGCCATTTTTATAGTTGTTATAGCCTCTCGAAAAGTCCCAGATTTGAGTTTCTTCACCGGATTCTTGCCCTCTGAACAAGGAGTGTTACCCTCAGACCTAGGTATTTTGGTCGGGGTTTACACGTCCTTTTCAGTGGGCGTCAGGCCGACCCTAGGTTTTCAAACTTTGGTGCCTTTCTCTGTTTTCTTCCTTGATTTGCGGCGTTTAGCTGGCCCAGGAGAAGATTTTTTATCAATGCTGCTGCTAACCTCGCCAGAGGCCGCACTCTGTGAAGAATGCAGTGCCTCAGATTCAGAAGGCATTTCTGCCATGACAGTATCAACTGTTAGTTTCTATTGCCCCGCAGGGTTGCCAAATGAAATTGGGGGTATATTACTTTCCATAAACTGGAGTAATAAGTGCATGATTGACGGTCCATCCTGGGGGTGCCTGCATACCAGGATAAGGCTAGTTACTCCTGAATGTCGCCAGGTAGACAGGAGGCTTCGTTAAAGACACTATAACCGAAGTCCACCCACCCTTCAGCACGGGCCGCATAACACCTTGGATTCGGGAGATGGTCTGCGCCCCCTTATTTTATATTCAGGGATGTCCTAAGTTTTAAACAGTTTAGGATATTTGGCTATCTGCCACATGCCAACGCACCCAGTAGCCGCTCAAGTGTTGGGTCTGCTTGGGTTAAGAATGTTTTACTCTCGGGAAAAATTGTCCAGTGAGTACCGGGTTGTGGAAGCACCTCGTAGACCAGAGCCTGTAGAGCATGCACGGTCGTTCCTGCAACCTGCGGACGCGCGTTGTCATGCAGGAGAAGGATGCCTTTGCTATGCACAAGTGCAGGCTATTGCTGAAACAGTTTTGTGTACATACGATGCATTTCACAACAGTAGGTCGCAGCAGTGATCGTCTTCCCCTGCTGCAGGAAGCTGTAATGCACTATTCCATCGATGTTCCACCAAACAATAGCCATGAGCTTTCTGTAAGTTCATGTGAGACCCATCTGTCCTGCTTTTTCATTCTGCCGATGGTTCTAAGGTGTCTACTGACAGTCGACGCAGATACAGCATGATCTCCTGCAATGTCCTGAACAGTTTTTGATGGGTCCTTTTCCACAGATCGCTTCAGATCAGCGTCATTCACCACGTTGAGCGGTCTGCCGCGTGGCTCATTTGCCAGGTCCATCACTCCTGTCTGAAATTTTCGGAACCAGAGTTGGGCAGTACGTTCGTTTATGGTGCCTACACCGAATACCTTATTGATGTTTTGAGAAGCGTAGATGCAGCAAGATTCAACCTGAACTCGTAATGCATTATCACACGTAATTCCTATGAAGTGCCTCATTGACTATCTTCCCTTGGGTTCAAACGCTATTAAATATTATCACAGACATGCAAATTTCAGGCAGCTTGTCGCTGACAGGTTTATCGTTGTACGATGGGAAGCATCTCTAGAAAATGATGGTTCCACCAGCAAACTTTACAGCTGGCACAACCCATTCGCGCAGAAAGCATTTCCTAGGCGTCTGTCAGACTTCACTCTTCTATCAGACTGCCAGATGCTATAACATTATTCGTCAATGTAAACAGCACGTTTCCTCTGGTCCAATTCCAGTTGCGTCGAGTTTTGCACACGCCACCCGATGCTTGACAATAATGTTACTGATGTTGGGTTTGTCTACCCATGACATGTAACTCTCTGTGGATAGTTTTAGTGTTGGGTATGTTTCCTGTTTCATGTCATTCGATAGCCTGTGATTCAGACGAGGACATCCGTTTTTTGCGCACAACACCCCATTTCAGTGCATGGCGGTCCCTGTCTGTCATTACCTTTGCTCTACTAGTCCATTCTTGGGTTGTCTTGTACATGACGTCTCCATTTTACGATTACAGTAATGAGTGTTCAGAGGGGAAAGCAATAATAGAACAGAATTTAAGAGGTGATACTTAAAAGAACCTCAAACATAAGAATAGACGAGGCTCGTTTAACATTTTTTATTTTTGGTTTAAGAATGAGAGTTATTTATGAAATACAAAAAATTCTGTACAAAAGAATATTCTATACATAAAGAAGGAAAATAAGTGATGTATAATAGTTAAGAAGAGAATAGTGAAAAGGACATCACAAAATAACAAAGGGAAT
>JAHWFO010112859.1:999504-1027261 GCA_023313115.1 Rhysida immarginata | reverse complement strand
ATCAGATCAGATTTCACCATAGGGAAAATTATTACAAGGTCTTCACTTGTGTATTTCAACAGACTTAGAATTTTTGCAGAAGAATTCATCAACTCCGGACAATCTTAATCAATTTCTTCACGCAGGATATCCGATAATCTAATCACGATTCGATGTGTGATGGAGGAGGCGTGTGCTCGACATCACACTTCGTGCAGGCGCTAAGACTCTGGACTACGAGGTGCTTCCACAACCGCCGTATTCTGCGGACCTCTTCCCTACCGACTACCATCTTTTCCAGAGCCTGGACAATTTTCTCCGAAGGAAAACATTTTTAACCCAAGCAGACGTCGAAAATGCATTCCGGCAGTATATTGAGTTCCGTGACCATGGATTCTATCGGAGAGAGCTCGAGAAGCTGCCAAATTGTTGGCAAAATTGTTTGCATTGCAATGGGGGTTATTTCGAATAGCACGTGTGAAAGTGTCCTTTCTAGATAGCCATTAGCCTTTCTCTGTGTGTCGCAATCTTGGGCAAAACAGAAAAATGGACATTAACTGCGTAGACTTCGGATAGGACAGTTTCTGTGGTTTCCCGTCGTGTTTTGTGTGACTAGCGGGCTAGGAGCAATGGCGCGTCAACTGGGTGTCCTCTGGGAGTGGAAAGACGACAGAGGAAGCACTCCTTTAGCTCAGTGATGTATTGAGCAAATGGGAAGCAGATAAATAGAAGAATTGACGATCGCTAGACTAAACTAAGTGATGAATGACCAATTTTTGCTTCAAGACATCGAAAGAAGAAAGGAAATTGCAACAACATCACGTGGACATCTAAAGTAAGATTACGTGAGTTAAAAATTTTTAGGTTTGTTTGTTTGATTTTTATACAAATCTACAGTTTTATTACGATCTTAATGAAATTTTGCATACTTGACCTTCAAAGCATGAGGAAGGTCAATGTCTACATCAGATTTCGGAAAAATAATAATTATCGATAAAAATCGATATTCATGTTTATGGAGGAGCATATTAATTAGAAATATCTCATGACCAACAAGGCAAGGCAAAGTTTGTGCAACAATAGGTATCAACAATGGTGTCATCACGCAATTCACAAACACTCTGCACGGACCAACCAAAATATATCTCATGATCAACAATGAAAGGAAAGGTTTGTGCAACAATAGGTATCAGCAATGGTGTCAGCACGCAATGCAACAACACTATGTTGTTGCGTGCTTTTTGGCTCCACGGCTTTCAATTTTATGACAATTTTTTTTTTCGAGTTGCGGTCAACTTATTGTGGTTATCTGCCTTCGCGTATTATGGAGGGAAGATTTTCTGGGGGTCTTCCAATGTATTTGTTCCCATTCCCGCGCGGTTGTCCTGGCCTTTACATTGTTCACGCCTTCTTTTTTTAATCTACGATTGATACTAACCAAGACTTTTTTTTATTTCTTTGACCTATGTTATCAGTTTCTTTTCGGCGCTACCTTCTGTAATGCTATTTCCCCTTAAGGGTGGTCAGAATGAAATTGATTTCCAGATCGTCCTCGGTTTTCCTCAATTTCTCCTATGTTATTTGAAGGTTACTGTGTGCCCTCTCTTTTAAAAATATTAAAGGGTACACATGACCCTTTATGAAATTTTTGGATTATGAAATTTGGCTTGTGTCGATATGGAGTTTGTCTCGGGCTTATAAGTGTTTACTTATAATCAGGGAACTGTTTAGTTTCCGACTATTGTATACCTGTCCAGGTTACTACACAAATTGCTATTATTCCGTTGTAATAGGAAATAATATCACTCAATAAGTTTGCGGACGACTATACATAAGATCAAGCGTTTTTTTGGTAGGAGTTATTAGCATATGCTTTTCCGGGTTGGATATTTCTATGAAACGACATAGCTCAGTTTTTTTTAATTTCTTGGTTTAGGAGCAAGTTCAGGTCAGCGGAGAATCTTGCCTGATCTCCCCTATTACGGATTGTGGAGGTTTAATATGTAGTATGTACTTATTAATTGAAATCACTTTAATTGAATTTAGTCTTTCCCATTAAAATTTATTTTTAAGTCTTGCTCGACGATACCTACGGTAATTACATTTTAATCTGCATTGTTATAATAAGAGGTTTTTTTTTAGCAAGCTTATCCTATTGTTTATCGCGCTTTTGTTTTGTTTTGTGAAGCTTTTATTTTAGAGTGGCTCCCGCCATTAAATTTTTGTTTTGCGCGAGTCGTTTTAGTCATGTAATGTTCTTTAGTTTTTTTTTCTTTGGTTGGATGACGGTTTTTTGGATTATTATTTGGGCTGCTAGAGAGGAAAGCGGTAGATAGTTGGCATTATCTCTTCGTCCGAGTCTCACTAATTAGTACCTAAAATGAGATTGGGTAAGAAGTCTGCAAAGGACGTTGGTTCGATCTAACACCTACCCGAGAATGTATTGGATTCTTTTCCGATGACCGAAGCCATATCTACTTACTATCAAATTGACGTTTAACCCACCAATGGAGCAGGGATTCTCCTCTTGGTTAAATGCGTCGCGTCGTATGTCTGAATTTGGTGAAATCTGCTGTGAACCGATTTCCTTTCTCCGTCCAGGTTAGTTGCTGTTTGAGAATTATTCCTGCCTGACTGTTATTTTTCGGAGACTAGCGCATCTGTCGGAGTAGAACTCGTTTTGGCCAATCGCCACGAAGATGTGATTTCCCAGTTCCAGAAATTCCGCTTACTCATCGGGGTATGTTCTTTCTGTTTACCATCGCTTGATTGTCCTCGGTTGATAATTTCCTCCCCCAGCTGTGCTTCTACGTTTCCTCATGACAAACTCATGTGGTTAAAAAAAAGCATCAAGTGATAAAAAGAACTTTGACTTTCGAGCGAACTTGTGTTTATTATATTTACTTTTCAAGAGGGGTTGTTATGAAAAACGCTTCACCCCTCTCCTTCCCTTTTCTTTATCATGACCTGTTTAAAGTTTTTTTTTATTACTCTGTGAATTTTTTTTTGTTTCTTTTTTTCAAAATCACATAGCCTCCTTGTGCCTTCCACTCGTCTGTGGTTCCCACAGCAAGTGCCTTCGTCCTGTGTTTTTTTTCCATCAAGTATTTGTTGTGCTTTGTTTAGTCATTAATATATTCTATTCCTCTTTGTTGCCTGTTTAGTGTCTCCTTCTGTTATCCCTACCACGCTTTGCGTCACGTGTTTGTCGGGTTTCGTTTTTTCGTTTTATTTATTTTAGTGCTTACCTGTATCTTGGTTCTTCAATCTTCTTTTTTTTTCTTTTTTTTTCTCTTTTTCCCCCTTTCTTTCTCTAACAGGTCAATTTTGCTACATATATTTCTGTTATCTGCCAGATCACTATAAAGAGTCGCCTTTTGTTGTTCCCTTGAAGTCAACCAGCCAGCTTTAGGAAGAGTCAGCTTTTTAAACAAAAAAAGAAACGATCTGTCCAGCGCTTTAATTTTTTTTTGTATTACTCATTAATTATGTTGTTTATTAATTTTTCCTTTTCCTTTTTAATCCTGAAATCATTATTCTATTTCTGATTTATTTTTATTTCCTCTCAACATGAACAATCTTTTCGCCTTTTGAATTCCCGCCTCAACAGCTTTATTCACGTCTACATTCGGTTCATCCACCTACCATCTACTTGGGAGTTCTCCTCTTCAACTGGCTCTCGATTCATTCGGTTTGCTCTTACGTCTGATCGCCGCTCATCTGGTGTCCGACCAATAGCCCTTTCAGAATTGTTCCGAATCTTGTTGTAGTTGTTTCATTGACGTAAATTTCAGATTGATCTTTTTCACTTCATTGTAATAAAGAATTTGTTTGTTTTGAATGGTTTACTTACCTGATTTAAAATTCTTATGTTTAATGGTTACTCTATAGGGGAATTAATTTATCTCCCTTGAGGTTAGAAAAATTTTCTCTTCTCAAGGATTACTCTTCGGGAATTAATCTGCTGGCGTCAGGTTAACTAACTGTAGCTATCTGCTTTTACCTATTGAGAGGGGTCGTCGTTCTGTATTTTTCTAGGTTTGGGTTCCCGGGATTCTAAAATTTTTAGGGGTTTTGCTGAGAGTGGTGGGAACTGAAAAATTCTTTTCCTGGCACGCTACAATATATACAATAGATATATACAATATATATCATGACCAACAATACAAGGCAAAGTTTGTGCAATACAGATGCAAAGTTTCAATTTGTTACAATGCATAGTATTCCTGTTATTCAGGCTTTTCTTAGAAAAAGAGAGTTCTTTGTATTTACCAATTTCTTGAAAATCTTTATAAATCATCAGTAACTGGATATAATGGACATTTAGCAGACTATTGAGAAAGAATGAAAAGACACAGAGGAAGCACGCTTTTAGCTCCATGACATCGAGAAAAAAGTGGGAATTGCAACAAAATCAAGTGTACATCTAAAGTAAGATTACGTGAGTAATAAATTATTTACTTCAGCAGTGGCATTCTTTGAGAGGTCCAACCATTGTGAGCCTTTAAAGAAATTTTTTCTCAAAATTTCATTTAGAATTTTTACTGTATTAATTCTAAGCGTTTTCATGTGTATATTTTTAAGACATATCAAAAGAAAAAGTCCGTGCCACGCCGAGATTATCACCTAGCTTAATTGGTAGCACAGCAGATCCAAACATTTCATTAAAAATACATTTTACTCTATGCTGTGGGAAAGTGTGTATTTTGGAAACTGAGATGCTGATACAGCGATGACTGAACGTTTGATTACAAGAATTATTGATAATGAGCATAAAGGATGATGCAGTAAGAGAACATTAATAAGACAGCGTCTATTGATGAAGCAAAGGAGCATGTCTCCCTATTAAACGTCTAGACGACTGACAAAAATTTATGTGTCTTGAAGTGAAAGAGAAAGAACGATTATTGGCCAGAGTAACTCTGCAACTAAAACAAAAAATGCTATACGGGCATTTTATACATCTGAACAACAGGAGTTTCGAATAGAGCAAGAGGGTGTAAGTGCTTCTACATCACGGGGAAGAACAACTTCAGTCTGAGTTTTCGGGTGGTGCTCTGACAGTGGTGAGGCAAGTCAAGTAGTGTGTAGATAAAGTCCCTGTATATCACCTAGATTTGCTGTTTTTCTTATTTTTCGTAGAATTGATAGTCCATTTGCTCTGTTTTGTATTGATTGAGTTATGATTTAACTAATGGGAGTTATAATTTGATTTTTTGAGATTGTTCTCTTTACCTACAAGTGTAATTATCCCGGGCAACGCCGGGTACCTCTGCGAGTTAAGAATAAAAATATAACAAAAGTCCTGGTCAAGCAATAAGGGGTTAAGCTTTAATTACCAACGCATTTCGATTTACATCACATTATTCCTTACCTCGCTTAGATGCACTAGGCTTCCGGCGGTACTTTAGACACTACCTCATAAAATGCCCCGTTTTACCACAGCCAATCACACTACAAATCCTATTGAAGACGGTTAGCAGATAAAGAAAACGCCTTTTCACAATCTCAGATAGTTATTATTATTATTATTATTATTATTATTATTATTATTATTATTATTATTCCATTTATTCCATTTATTGTAATACAATTACATATTTGAAGAGGAGTCTTAAACAAAAGAAACTTAACATCTTTTCAAATTTTATACTATTTCAATATTTAACCATTTCATTATTTCAGATCTTTACATTTTCATTTACAGAATATCTTTCTTTTCAATCAACTATTTTTTTACAAAAATCTTTTATGACACATAATACTTTCCAATTAATTTGATTACCATCAATTTGATTACCGTAAGTTTTTTCCCAATTTTCTTTTCTTTATAAAACTTGTTTCTTTCTCTCTTCCTCTACCATTCTATATTCAAATAAAACATGCTCTAAAGTTTCTACATCTTCTTTACATCCTCTACATATTCTTTCTTCCTCCCTACCATCACATTATTTCCCATCAAAATATTCCCACATCTAATCTTTAAAAATAAGATTTTTACTCCAATATTATTTTCTATTGTTAAATATCTTTCTATTTGCCAATTTGTCATAATTTTTTTATATATTCTACATGTTACAGAATTATTTATTCTATCCATCCTTTCCTTTAATTCCTTAGCCACAATTGTCTCCATTATTTTTTCATTTAATTCTTGTAAACTAATTTTTCTTACTCCTTTATCTTCCCACCACATCTCTTTATATTTTTCTGATATATTTTCATTTATTTTATCAATCTATCTATAACCCTTACCCCCTCTAGCCATTTTTTCAATTTCCTCCCAACATACCTGTACCAATCTATTCTCTTGCATATCTTCAATCTTTTCAATATATTTTAAAGCTTTTCTCCCCAAATTTACCTGCAACTTTACTCTTCCTTTTTCAGTCAATACTACATAATTTGGTGTACTCCTTCTCAGTTCAAATAACCATTTAAAAATTGATTTTGTATACTCTCTATTCTTTTATCTTCTTCCCATCCCCATATTTCTGCTGTATATTCAACTATACTTTTAACTAATACATCAAACAACTTTATCATTGTTTTAACCTCATTCATCTTTGTTCTTTTCACCAATGATCACACCTGCTTCATTGCCAATTTTGCCTTTTCACTTATTTATTCTTTCTATTTCCCATAACTATTCTTAGGAGTAAACCACATACCTAAATATTTAAATTCTTTCACTATTTCAATATTTTCATTTCTCCATTTCCATTTTTCTTTTATACTACCTTTCCCTCCCTTTTTAAACACCATCATTTTTGATTTACTAACATTTAACACCAAATCATTTTTTCTCAAAAAATTCTCTACACATTTTAACATCCTTCCCATTTCTTCTTCATCCTCTGCCATTAAAACCACATCATCTGCATACATCAGTTGAAAAATTTTCTCCCTTCCTACTATAATTCCGCTTTCATTACATTTTTTCAAATAAATTCCCAAATCATTCATAAATATTATAAACAGCAGAGGACTTAAGACACAACCTTGTTTTACTCCTTTAGTTATCCAAAAGGATTCCGTAACACCATTTCTACTTTTAACTTTACATTTTGTCTCTTTATATATACTTTTAATATTTCCTAATAACTTGCCCTCTATACCCATCCTCCTTAATTTCATCCACCATTTTTCCCTATTTATCGAATCAAAGGCAGCTTTCAAGTCCATGAAAAATACTATTACCTTTTTTCTTTTCTGTATGAATCTTAATTCTATTATACTGTTCAAAATAAATATATTGTCTATAACACTTTTTCCACTTCTAAAACCAGCCTGTGTATCTTCAAGATACTCATTCTCTTCTATCCATTTTCTCAGTCTTTCTTCTAAAATATTTGTATACACCTTATAAACGCCGGAAGTTATACTTACTCCTCTATAATTAGTCACCTCATTTGCACTTCCCTTCTTTTTAATTGGACACATCACCACCTCTTTTCATTGATCGGGAAATTCCATTTTCTCAAAAATTTGATTATAAATCTCACTTAGTCTTGCAATTATTATTGGGTCAGCATACTTCACAAACTCTCCTGGAACACTATCCAATCCAACCGCTTTCCGATCTTTCAATTTCTTTTTCGCTCTCCATATTTCCACCATCGTTATCTCTTCATTATACCATATTTTCACATCTATTTCTCCTATTTCTATACTTCTATCCATTATCAACTCCTCTTTTCCATCCATTATCTTCATAAAATGACTTTTCCATTCCTCCTTACTGATTTTTTCACTTATACCTGGCCTTTTTCTTCTAAATCTAATAATTAACTTCCAAAACGACTTCGTATCTTTTACTTTTATCAGCTCATTGTTCCATTTCCTCTCATATTCTTTCTTTTTTTTTTACACAACTCCTTAAAGCCTTTTCTCTTTTGTATAAAATACGTCCATCCATTATCATTTTTTCTTGCCTTTCTAGGATACCTTCTCATTTCTCTTTTCTTTTTCACACATTCATTATCAAACCATTCCCTCATCTCTGTATCTATATCCTTTTTTCTCTTTTAATCTTTTCTCATGCCAATTTTAATATTTCTTCAATTTCTTTTATCTGTTCTGTAACTATTCCTCTATTTTCCACTGTTTTCTTTTTGTTCAACATCTCTCTTATATTTCTCCTATGTTCCTCTTTATATTCTTCATCCCATTTATAATAAAACTCTCTTATTCCTTCTTCTTTTCCTCTATAACTCGTCTTTTTTCTCCTTCCTCTAATATACATTATTATGGGCATATGATCCGATTCATCTCTAATATCCACTTTAAAATCTTCAACCTCCTCTATTACATTTACATCAATTAGAGCATAATCAATTATTGATTTTCCTTTACCCCCAATAAAGGTGTATTCCCCTTCCTTATCTCCTTCATACCGTCCATTTGCAATTATCCATCCTTCCTCTCCACACCATCTTTTCATCTCTTCGCCTGGTTTATTTACAGTCTTATCCTTTGATTTTCTTCTTTTAAATACATTCTCTGGCATACACTTCCAAAAATCTTCATCTTCATTTTGTTGTAATTCTCTTATCCTTGCATTCCAATCTCCAAATAGCAACCAATTACCTTTTTCCTATTTGTCTCCTGTCCATGTTTTCTTCAGCTCACTTATTGATCTATCATTATAAACACCATATATATTGAACCATTTTTCATCTCTCTTTAATTTCGCAATTATACCTCCATCTTTCTTTTCATATCTTAATTCTTGTTCACATTCCTTTCTTATTCCCATTATCAGACCACCTTTTGCTCTTCCTTTCTTCTTTTCCTTTACTGCGTGACTAGCAAACGATTCAAAATCATCACTCAACTTATCTTTCCTTACTGTACACATTTTTTCTGTCATCCAAGTTTCCTGTAAAATTATCACTTCAAAACTATATATATATTTCCACCATTCTTTATCCTTATTTATTAAACCTGCAATATTTCATGAAATTATTTGCCACATTTGTCCCCTTTTTCTGTTTTCATGTTTTTTCCATTTCTCATTCTCTTCTCTATCCATTTTGTCCACCTCCACCATAAATTTTTCTACTATCATTCGTCCATTTCTATTCCATTCATTGCTTTCCCGTTTTTTGATCCAATTTCTCTTATTCTTTCTTCTTCATCATTCCATTCGTACTGCCTTCCCTCTATAACCATCTTGCTATATTTCATATATGCTTTTTTACCTTCCTTTCTCTTTTCTCTAATTATTTTTATCATTTTTTCTTTCCTGATCCTAGTTTGAACAGCATAATCTTCATCAATATAATTTTAGTTCCCTTTAAATTCTTCTTCTCCATAAAAAGAGTTTCTTTTTCTTTTCTATTTCTTAATTTTATTACAAGTGGTCTTGTTCCATTTCTCTTTTCTTTTCCTACTCTGTATATTTGTTCTATTGATATTAACTTCCATCCTAAGTGCTTCTCCATTATTTCATTTACCTTCTCTTCTAACTTTCCCCCAGTTTCTCCTTCTTCCTCTTCTATACCTTTTATCACTATATTATCTTTTCGACTTCTATTTTCCATATATTCTATCTGTCTCTCATATTCCTTCATTTTCAATTTCATCTTATTCATTTCTTCCATTATTTCTTCTCTTTCTTTTTTATTTTCTATTTTGTCAAGTCCTATCATCTCCTTCACTTCCTGTATTTCTTCTCTAATTAATTCATTTTCTTTTCTATTAAACCGCACAATTTCCAAGATTTCTTCTATTTTTTTTCTATATTATTCTCTTCTCCGTCCGCCCCTTCTTCTGTTCTATTTCTTTTCTCTCTCGGTCCCTTATCTGGCGTTCTCATAGTTAAATTTGAGCTTTTAAAAGCTTCCTCCCCGCTTCTCTGTTTAATGTATTCGTCCAACGTACCGTGGCTTCCTTTTCTTTCTCGTTCTCCCATCTTGGTTTCTTTTAGGCCAAAATTTCTTATCTTAGTTGAAGTTATCTAATTCACCAGTATTATCTTTGAAGTTACAAGATTATTCCAAAAAACTCCATCATACATTGGCACCATTCAGAAAACCACTCTAATAGTTTCTAATAAATTCTATCGCCATAAATGTAGAGCGACGTAAAAGTCGACCTCAGATAGTTCACCTATAGATCTCTATAATCAGAGATTTGTAATTTGCAGCACTGACACATGCTTTTGCTTACAGAAACAATGGTACACGGGGCTGCCAACTCCTCTTTTACTTTGGCCGTATTATAGAGTTGTTCTGGCAAAGGTTTAATCTCACACCAGCCAAAAAAGATTAAACGTCTACCTATAGCTATCCTAAATATATGTCTATACGTGGTTGGGCCTGTCAAAATAAGCACCTTATGGTGGGGCTTGCGAAGACCATTTTTAAATCTCTTCAACAATAATTATTTCTCTCTTCGCCCCTCATTCAGGCTCAGCTGGGAAAAACTGTGCATGTATATCTCGAGCCGACACGCGAATTCGGAGAAAGACTCCTTCTTTTTCTGAACAATAACGTACAGCTCCTTGCCCACATATCCCTCTGTCTTAATTTTGTCGAAAATCTGCATTAGTTTCTCGTTTAAAACGTCATATTCGGAGATATCTAACAGTTTTAGCTCCGCTACCTTTTTAAGCGTTTCTTTTCAACTTTGCTTGTATTATGTTTAGTTTAATGAAATCAGGCCAACCTGGAACCTGACCGGAAAAAGGGATGTCCAAAAAGATCCAGTAAACATAGGAACATTGCCTTGGTGCCCAGTAGATGCAACAGCGTCAGTAGCATCTGGAAGAGGCATTGTAAAGAACTCTAGTAACACTAATAATCTATATCTTGTCGCGGAGGCCAATGTGACGAACCCGCGTGATTGGGTGAGGAACTCATATGGTAATTTTACTATGGGCCTGTGTAAAATGTTGAAAACAAAAATGAGACCATAAGGAGAGTTATTCAGTTTTTTTTAATTTTAGAATAGGTAATTATCATAAACAGTATTATTATTATTATTATTATTATTATTATTATTATTATTATTATTATTGTTACTTACTTACTTACTTACTTACTTTTCAAACCCGCTTATCCGTTAGGGTCGCGGGGGCAGCAGCCCTATGGAGGATCTCCAGCGATCGCGATCTTCCGCCATCAGGCGCATGTCCTCCCTGGTAATATCCAAGCGACTCGAACCCAGATTCTCCATGTAGTCTAGCCACCTGGTTCTAGGCCGACCTCTTGGTCTCTTACCCACCGGCTTGGAAAATAAAAACTGCCTAGGAAGACTAGTTTGTGGTATCCGTATCCGTAACACCTGAAGATTCCCTTACTGTGCTGCTGTACACTCTATCTAGTAGGGTAACACCTGCCACACCTCTCAGAAATCTCATTTCGGCCGCTTGTACCCGCGATCGTACTCTTTCGGTCATTACCCAAGCCTCTTGACCATAGATGAGAATGGGGACAAAGATAGATTTGAAGACGGAGAGCTTGGCTTTGTTAACCAGCTCGCGTTTCGTTACCACAGATAGCCACAGTTCACGTCTGACACAGCTTGCTGCACCGATCCGAGCATCCAATTTTTTCTCCTGCCGTCCATCACTCGTGAATGCAATCCTGAGATACTTGAATTTCTCCACCTGTCTCAATGAGGCTCCCCTAACATGGAGAGTGCACTGAGCAGGATGTCTTGAAAAGACCAGAACCTCTGTTTTAGCCACACTGATTTTGATCCAAGCTTCTTCACATTTGGCTGCAAACCGGTCTAGTGCATGCTGAACGTCGTGCGAGCAGACCCAAGGACAACAAGGTCGTCAGCAAAGAGCAACCTCTCCACCAGACAGTCGCCCACACAAACACGCTCATCGCCTCGGCTGCCCCTGTCTATCCAGTCCATAAAGATAATGAACAAGAGGGGTGACAGTACGCATCCTTGGCGGAGTCCAACACCCACGTTGAACGGTCTTGACTTAATGCCATTTATCCGGACACACATCTCATAGCTTTTGTACAGAGACATAATAGCAACCAGTAATTGCCCATCCACTCCATACTCTTGCAACACTTGCCAGAGCTTCTCCCGAGGAACTCTGTCATATGCTTTTTCGAGGTCCACAAAGCAATCGTAGACCTCTTTTGCATACTCTCAGGATTTTTCAAAGATTTGCTTTAGAGCAAAGATGTGATCCGTAGTGCTTCGGCCAGGTCGGAAACCACACTGCTCTCCCGACAGTTTGGAGTCGACTATTTCCCGACTTCTCCTCTTCAGACACTTAGCGTACACATTCCTAGGAATGCTGAGCAAAGAGATGCCTCGATAGTTGTTGCAATCTCTCCGATCTCCCTTTTTGAAGATAGGGATCACAATTCCTGTCTGCCATTGCTTAGAGACCTGTCCAGATATCCAAGCAACCTGACACACTCGAGTTAGCCACAGGATACCATCCTGATTTAAGGCCTTTAACATCTCGGACCGGATTTCATTATTACCTGCAGCTTTGCCAATCTTCAGGGACTTAATTGCCCATCTGACTTCTGTTTCAGTGATACTACCGTAACTATTCTCCGCTCCAAGATGCACCTCGCATGCCTCAGTTGTTGTTGTCACCGGATTAAGAAGAGATGCAAAGTATTCCTTCCACGTATGCAATACGCTCTCCTCCGTTTTCAGAAGCCTCCCATCTGAACTCTTAATAGTTTGTGATGAAAGAGACTTCTTTCCACGGAGGCGGCGCACGGTCTGCCAGAACACCTTGTTTGCCGAACCATAGTCTGCTTCCAATTTCTCCCCGAACTTCTCCCAGGCCTTGGCTTTAGCTGTTGATACTGTCTTTGCTGCTGCTTTTCGCGCCTCAGTGTATCGCACTCGACTCGAAGTTGACTTATTCGCAAGCCATAGCAAATAAGCTTCCTTCTTTGCCTTGACAGCTTCTTGGACTTCACCGTTCCGCCACGCAGTCCTTTTCTCACCGCCCTGCGCCACACTCAGCCGCTTAGGACCACAGCACAATGCAGCCGAAGTAATCACAGCAGTTTTAAACAACTGCCACTCCTCTTCAACAGTATAATTATTATTATTATATTATTATTACAGTATAATTTTATTCTTTGCATGCACGAATAATCACTAACAATAGCAATAGGAAGCCAACTAAAGATAAATAAATAGCATGGCAGAGAAGCCAACAAATGATAAACATAGAATGAAGGGAAACAGACAAGAAGCCAACCGCTTTTCCACAACAGCGTCTTTGTTCAGCAGGAATACATAATTCGGTCGCTATGCGTCCGAAAAACTTATTCATGCTGAATAAAGACCCTGTCGTGGAAAATTGGTTGGCTTCTTGTTTGTGTCCCTTATGTTATATCAACAGTTGTGTAATGGTTTAATTTTTTTAGATATAAAGAATCCAACCCAACTGAGTAGTTCAGTCTAATCGCCAAAATGAGAATCCTGAGAGTTGTGGCAGGTTTTTCCCTTATCGGATATAGTGCAGAGGAGCATAATAAAGAGCCTTTCATGTTCAGCCGCTCTATCTGTGCGTTCTGATCTATTGGTTGCGTTGGTATGGTCCATGATACGGATGCTGCAAATGGTCTTCCAAGGCAGTAAGTGGGTAAGAGACGAAGGAGTCGCTCTAGAACTAGGTGAATAAAAAATTATTCCTTCACTCCAAAATGGTCTTTTTTTTAACGTCTCTTGATATCTTGGGGATTAATTCGCATGCTTAAACAAATTTTGGTTCCGTGCCAGACACAATAACCTCAACATCAGATTCCGGGAACACTGTGCAGTAGAAACTTGATCGTATTGCTCCTTATATCCCCTGCATACACATACAAGCCCGCCAGGTTAATAAAGAGTGAACAAGCTTTCACCACTTCGCATAAAACTTTGCTCTATCATCAACAGTCCAACAAAGAAAATGAATTGTTCCGTACACCACTGCACAGGACGAGAACGTTTGATACCAAAGCCCCCCTCTTTTCGGCCCTTATGAAAAATCTCCCCTATGAATGACACTTGTTGCACTGCGTGAACTGATGGACCATAACCTATGGTCGATGAAGGGGCATCTGGGTCTAATGAAAAAGCAGCAGCGATATCCTGAAGCTTGTCTTCGCGATTTGTGTACACCAGTAAGAAAAAGTGCATTTTTAGTCTAAATTCTTAAAGGTCTCGCGGGATATTTTGCTGTTGTTATTGCATCATTCAATTCTTATTTTTGTACGACCTCCTACATTTTCCATCTATCAGGCCCAGTAATAACTCATCTTTGATATGATTTTTATAAGTATTGGTACTCAGTATTGGTGAAAATATTGGGTGAAATTCACCCAGTTTGATTAAAATGTTTGGAAGATGTAATGTGGAAGAGTAAATTAGAATGTGGGAGGGGGAAGGAAGGAAAAAAATAAATAAATATAAATGTAGAAATATAATAAATACTTTTGTCAACATGGACATCTTCCATGCATCAATTTACACCATTACTATCCTTTTCAACTCATTTTTTCTCATATACACTTCACATCTAAGCCGGAACAAACAACAGTTCTTTTCCTTGACCTATAAATCACCTGCTACATGCACCTGAACTACTTTCCATTTAATATTAACTGTCAACCAACCCCCTGGTCTAATACATTCAGTTGTGGTCGTTTTCTTACGTTTCTCATGGAGGGGGCTCTTAAGACTTCCCCTTAAATCTTCCAAAACAATAAAGAAATATTTTTATGTCGTACATCATATATCTGACTAGCAGATGTACCCGGCATTGTCCGGGTTAATTACACATGTAGGTAAACAGAACAATCTCCAAAAATTAAATTATAACTCCCAATTTAATTTAATATGCAACACAATCAGTGCAACACAGAGCAAAGAAACTATCCTTTCTATGAAAAATACGAAAAATTTCTAGGTGATATGCCGAGACTTGATCTAAACTCTTCTTGACTTGCCTCACCACCGCAGAGGATAACCATTTACATTAGACTCAAGATTTTCTTGCCCTTGACGTAGAAGCTCTTAAACCCTCTTACTATATTCGATATTGCCATTATTCAGATGTTTCTAAAGCCCGTATAGCTTTTTCTGTTTTAGTTGCAGAGTTTTTCTGATCAATACTCGTTCTTTCTTTTTCCAGATACATAATTTTTTGCCAGTCCTCTGGACGTTTGATAGGGGGCTCAAGAGAGACAAACTCGACTCCCTTGCCATATCAATAGACGCTGCCTTATTAATGTTCTGTTACTGCATCAGCTTTTTATGCTCATTATTAACAATTCTTGGGAACGAACGTTCAATCATAGCATTATCAGTATCTCAAGTTTCCAAAATATACACATTCCCACAGAATATATTCAAAGTATATTTTTATGAAACGTTTGGATCTGATGTGCTACCAAATGAGCTAGGTGATAACCCGGGCATGGCTCGGGCTTTTTTTGTTTAAATTAAATTATGCAGTATCATAAAAATAAACACATGAAAACACTTAGGATAAAAACAGTAAAAATTCGTAATAAAAATTCGAAAAAAAATGTTTTAAGGGCTCACAATGGATGGACCTCTCCAAGGATGCCACAGTTACTCTGAATAATTTGATACTCACGTAATCTTACTTTAGATGTACACTTGAAGTTGATACAAGTTAATCCCACTCTTCTCTCGATGTCTTGAAGCAAAACTTGGTCATTTGTGTTGTCTAGCGGTCGCCGATTTTTCTATTTGTTTGCTTACCATTTGCTCAATACAGCACGGAACGAAAAGAGTGCTTCCTCTGTCGTCTTTCCACTCTTTCTCAATAGTATGCTAAATCTCCATTATCTGCAGTTACTGATCATTTTTAAATATTTTCAAGAAATTGTTAAGTACTAAGAACTCTCTTTTCTAAGAAAAGCCTGAATAACAGGAATTCTATGCATTGTTGCAAATTGAAACTTTGCCTTCTATTGTTAGTGATGAGATATATATTGGCATTGTTAGTCATGGGATATATATTGTTGATCCTTGCAGAGTGTTTGTGAGTTTCGTGTTCATACCATTGTTGATATATATTGTTGCACAAACTTTGCCTTGCATTGTTAGTCATGAGATATTTCTCAATAATATGCCCTGCCATGACCATGAATATCGATTTTTTAATCAATAATTATTATTTTTTCGAATTATGAGGTAGACTGCGACCTTCCTTATGATTTGAAGTTCCAGTATGCAAAATTTCATCAAGTTCAGAATAAAACTGTAGATTTGTATAAGAAACAAACACACAAACAAATTTAATGTAAAATAATACCGCATAATTCGAATTTGTTAATTCGAATTATCGCCCAATTCGAATCAATTATCAAGTACTTTTAATTCAAACTAATGTATTTTTCATTGCCTAATTCGAATGCCATAGTTTCTCCAAAAAATAATTTGTGACTAGTTCCCAGATTGATCGGAAACAAGCACTGTGCTACTACATGCGGAGTTTACTGTAAAAATATAATTGGCCGATTATAGAAACCTGACTGGATACAGTAGCCAATCCGTTTTCGAGATTTGGTGCTAGCTTTCCATTCGTGCTTTAAGTACATGTAAGCAGTACTACTCAGTATCATAAGGGACCCTGCGATGTTAATGCTGTTGTACCCCAAGGCTCTGTCTGGGGCCAGCCTTATTCAACTTCTTTATCCACGACTTCCCCAAGTTTGCAAAGTGTAATGTTTACATGTTTGCTGACGACGGGTCCATCATAACCTGGGCACAAAACCCAGCACATGTCATCATTCGCCTCCAAAAAGCTTTACAAGAAGAGCTGGTTCACTAAGTTGCGATTAAAACTGAATGTCAAAAAGTGCAAGGTCATGTTTATCACTCGCAAATGCAAAAACCCTACAAAGCCCCTTTTCTTATTTTGTAAGAAACTTGAGTGAGTAAAAAGCTATAAATATCTTTGTGTCATGATCGGCTCTAAACTAAACTGGAACGACCAAGTCCAATACGCGCTCAACAAAGCAAAAAAAGCAAGAAAGAAAGAAAGAAAGAAATGGTGCTAATATTCTTTCAATTGTTTATTTCTAATGCACATCATTCGAGTGAAATGGTCAGATATTGAGTGAATCACCCGCTATTTATTAACACTTCAGAATTGTAAAAACATGTAGCTTTCACAGTTTTTAGGGTTATCTTCTCTATCAATTAACTTTGTTTTTCCTTTCGATAGCTTAAAATCTAGCCATTACGTAATTATGTTTTATTTTATTCATTATTTTATACTATTCACTATTAATTGCAGCCACTTCAAATGTCTCTTTTCATTGTTTTTATTTCAATACATGTACATACGATTACTGATTACCCATAATCCAAAACACATAGTTTTTAGGTTTGTGTGACCAATATCGCATACTTCGAATTATCGCCTAATTCGAATTTTGTTGGTCCGTTTGAATTCGAATTGCACGGAGTCTACTGTATAGAAAGACTAGCAGAGGACCCGACGTTGCCCAGGATAATTACACTTGTAGTTAAACAGAACAATCTCAAGAAGTTAAATTATTAGTCAAATTGGTTAATTTTGTATTAACGTAATCTTATTTATATGTACACTTGATGTTGTTACAATTCCCTCTCGTCTCTGAATGTCTTGATGCATAACGAGGCCATTTCTCAGTTTGTGCAATGTGGCATTCGCCGATTTGTCTATTTACTTGCTGAATTTAGCACGGAGCTGAAGAAGTTCTTCCTCTGTCTTTCTCCTCTTTCTCAATAGTCTGCTAACTCTCCATTATCTCAAGTTACTAATCATTTTTTAAAGATTTTTAAGAAATTGTTTTACTAAGAAAAACCTGAATAATGTTTGTGCATTGCATGTTGATACCATTGTTGATACATATTGTTGCACAAACTTTACGTTGCATTGTTGGTCATGAGATATTTTTCATTAATATGCCTTGCTTTAACCATGAATATCGATTTTTTTATCAATAAATATTATTTTTACGATATCTGAAGTGGACAGTAACCTTTCTTATGCTTTGAAGATCAGATATGCAAAATTTCATCAAGATCGGAAGAAAACTGTAGATGTGTATAAGAAACAAGTTAGTGTTCACTCGTGTACTCCCTTGGGTAGCAAAAAGCGCTTGGGTTTCAAAGAGCGCTTACAGTTCGTATTTTTCCTTATTCTTTTGTTTTTGTCTTATTTGTTTACCGTATTTTTCTTTTATTATTTTATCGTTTCTTTTTCTCATGTTGTGGTAAAAGAGTATCCTCTAGTTTATTGATTAACTACTAAGAACTCTCTTTTCTTAGAAAAGCCTGAATAACAAGAATTCTATGCATTGTTACAAATTTTGCCTTTCATTGGCGCACATGAGATATATAATGTTGATTTCTGCCTAGTGTTGGTGCATTGAGTGTTGACACCATTGTTGATACGTATTGTTGTACAAAGTTTTCCTTGCATTATTGGTCATGAGATATATATTGTTGGTCCGTGCAGAATGTTTGTGAATTGCATAGTGATATTATTGTCGGTACATATTGTTGCACAAACTTTGCCTTGCATTGTTGGTCATGAGATATTTCTCAATAATATGCCCTACCAAAACCATGAATATCAATTTTTAATTGATAATTATTAATTTTACAAAATCTGAGGTAGACAGTGACCTTCCTCATGCTTTTAAGATCAAGTATGTAAAATTTCGTCAAAATCGGAATAAAACTGTGGATTTGTATAAAAAACAAACCCACAGACAAACTAACAAACCCACAAACAAACTAACAAACCCACAAACAAACCCACAAGCAAACATCCTTCTATATATATTTAGAACTAGCAGAGGACCAGGCGTTGCCCGGGATAATTACGCTTGTAGGTAAACAGAACCACCTCAAAAAGCTAAATTAAACCTCCAAAATTGGTTAAATAACAGCTCAATCATTACAATATAGAGCGAAGGGACGATGCATTCTAAGAAAAATCCGAAAGATAGGAATTTACCTCTTCACTGAAAAAATCCATTCTAGGTGATATACCGGGAATTGATTTACCGAAAAAAAAATTTTTAAGGGTTCACAATGGATGGACCTCTCCAAGTATGCCTTCTAGTCTAAATAATTTTTTACTCAAGTAATCTTACTTTAGATGTACACTTGATGTAATTGCATTTTTTTTCTCTTTCGATGTCTTGAAGCAAAAATTAGCCATCCATCACTTTGTGTAATCGAGCGGTCGCTGATTCTTCTATTTACATGCTTACTATTTACTTAATACAGCACGGAGCTAAAAAACTAATTCCTCTATCGTCTTTCTCTCTTTATCAATAGTTTTCTAGCTGAAATAACGACAAATAACTCTTTAACCGCAACAGTTTTATAAAACAAAAGAAAATACAAAAGGAAAAAATAAATACATGACCTGTAAGCGTTTTTCGATAGCGACGCTATCATCATCAGCAGAAGGCACGGAGCAACACGATGAGAGAACTCAGGTGAAACTCATCATCTCCAGTTACTGTTCATTTTTAAAGATTTTCAAGAAACAGTTATGTACTAAGAATTTTCTATTCTAAGAAAAGCCTGAATAACAGGAATTCTATGCATTGAATTCTGTATTGCACAAACTTTTATTTGCATTGTTGGTCAGGCGATATATAATGTTGGTCCGCACAGAGTGTTTGTGAATTGCGTGTTGATACATTGTTGATGCTTATTGTTGCAAAACTTTTCTTTTGCATTGTTGGTCATGAGATATCTCTCATTAATATGCCCTGCCATAACCATGAATATAGATTTTTTTTCAATACAATAATTATTATTTTTTCGACCTCTCCAAGGATGCCTTCTAGTCTAAATAATTTTTTACTCACGTATTCTTACTTTAGATGTACACTTGATGTTATTGCAATTTCCTTTCTTCTTCTTTCTAATTGCCATTTATCACTTTGTGAAGTCTAGTGGTCGCATATTCTTCTACTAGAAGAGATACCCGGCATTACCCGGGATAATTACGATGTCTTCAAGCAAAAATTGGCCATTCATTACTTTGTGTAGTCTAGCGGTTGCCGATTCTTCTATTTACTTGCTTCCCATTTGCTGAATACAGCACGGAGCTAAAGGTTTGTTTTCTCTGTCGTCTTTCCACTCTTGCTCAATAGTCTGCTAACTTATCATTATCTCCAGCTACTGATCATTTTGCAATCTTAAAAATAAACACATGAAAATGCTTAGAATTAATACAGTAAAAATTCTTAATGAAAATTCGAAAAAAAAATTTAAAGTCTCACAATGGATGGACCACTCCAATAATTTCTTACTCAGGTAATCTTACTTCAGATGTACACTTGATGTTGTTGCAATTTCCACTCTTCTCTCGTTGTGTTGAAGCAAGATTTGACCTTTCATCACTTTGGGTAGTCTAGCGGTCGCCAATTCTTCTGTTTACTTGCTTCCCATTTGCCCAATACAGCACGGAGCTAAAGATTTGCTTTCCCTGTCGTCTTTCCACTCTTTATCAATAGTCTGCTAACTCTCCATTATCTAGAGTTAAAAGATTTTAAAGATTTTAAAGATTTTCAAGAAATTGTTAAGTTTTAAGAACTCTCTTTTCTAAGAAAAACCTGAATAACAGGAATTCTATGCATTGTTACAAATTGAAACTTATCCATATTGCATCATCATTTTATGTTCATTGTTATAATTCTTGGAAAGGATTGCTTTATCATTGCATCATCTTTTTGAGCTCATTTTTATTGGTTAATTGCGTGTTGAAACCATTGTTGATACCTATTGTTGCACAAACTTTTATTTGCATTGTTGGTCATGAGATATATATTGTTGGTCCGTGCAGAGTGTTTGTGAATTGCGTGTTGATACCATTGTTGCAAAAACTTTGTCTTGCATTGTTGGTCATGCGATATTTCTCATTATTATTTCCTGCCATAGCCATGAATATCGATTTTTTATCAATAATTATTATTTTTTCGAAATCTGAAGTAGACAGTGACCTTCCTCATGCTTTGAAGGTCATGTTTGCGAAATTTCATCAAGATCGGAATAAAACTGTAGATTTGTATAAAAAACGTACAGACAGACCCACCCACCCACAAACATCCTTCTTTATATATATAGATAGATTTACTTGCTTACCATTTGCTCAATAGAGCACGGAGTTAAAAAGTGCTTCCGCTACCGTCTTTCACTCTTTCTCAATAGTGTGCTAACTCATTATCTCCCGTTAATGATCATTTTTAAAGATTTTCCAGAAATTGTTAGATACTAAGAATTTCCTTTTCTAAGAAAAGTTTCAATAACAGGAATTCTATGCATTGAATTCTATATTGCACAAAATTTGCCTTGCATTGTCGGTCATGAGACATATACGTTGATCCTTGCATGATGTTGGTGCATTGCGTATTGACACCATTGTTGATACCTATTGTCTCACAAACTTTTATTTGCATTGTTGATCATGAGATATATATTGTTGGTCCATGCAGAGTGTTTGTGAATTGCGTGTTGATAGCATTGTTGATACTAATTATTGCAAAAACTTTGTTTTGCATTGTTGATAATGTGATATTTCTCTATAATATGCCTTGCCATAACCATGAATATCGATTTTTAACAATAAATATTATTTTTTGAAAACCTGAGGTAGCTAGTGACCTTCCTCATACATTGAAGGTCATTTTTGCGAAATTTTTTCAAGATCGGAATAAAACTGTAGATTTGTATAAAAAACAAACAAACAAACAAACAAACCCACAAACAAACCCACAAATAAACAAACAAACATTTTTTTATTATATGTATAGAAGATAAAGCCAAGAAGAGGTACCCGGCATTGTCCGGGATAAATACACTTGTCGTTAACAGAACAATCTCAAAAATTAAATTATAACTCTCAATTGGGTAATTAATAACTCACTTAATAAAACACAAAGCATTCTATGAAAAATACGAAAAACAGGAATTATAGTTGATATATCGGGACTGCCTCACCTCATCTAAACTCTTCTTGACCTCCCTAACCACTGCGGAGCATCATCAGATACTTTAGACTCAAGTTTTTCTTGCCCTAAATGTAGAAGCTCTTATACCCTCCTGCCCTAGTCAAAAATCCCCTTTTTCGGATGTTTCAAATGCCTGTATAGTTTTATCTTTAGTTGCAGAGTTTCTGTGACCAATATTCTTTCTTTGTCTTTCCTTTCCAGACATAGAAATTTTTACCAGTTGTCTGGACGTTTGATAGAGAACTCACGGGAGGCACGCGTGACTCCAATGCCTAATCAATCGACGCTGCCTTATTAATGTTCGTTCACCGCATCTTCACCCTAATTATCAATAATTCTTGGAAACGAATGTTCAGTCTTCGCATTTTTAGCACCTCAGTTTCCAATATATACACTTTCCTACAGAATATAGTCAAAATTTATATTTAGAAAATGTTTGGATCTGCTGTGCTAACAAATAGGCTAGGTGATAACCCCTATGTGGCTCGCACTTTTTTATTGATTAAATTTTACAATATCTTAAAAATAAACACAAGCAAATGCTTAGAATTAATACAGTAAAATTCTTAATGAAAAATGGAAAAAAAATTTTATAGGCTTACAATGGTGGACCTCTCCAAGGATGTCACTGCTAGTCTAAATAATTTCTTACTCACGTAATTCTACTTTAGATGTACAATTGATGTTGCAATTTCCACTCTTCTCTCGATGTCTTGAAGCAAAACTTGGTCATTCATCACTTTGTGTAGTCTGGAAGTCGTGGACTCTTCTATTTACTTGCTAACCATTTGCTCAATATAGCATGGAGCTGAATGCTTCCTGTTGCGTCTTTCCACTCTTTCTCAATAGTCTGCTAACTCTCCATTATCTCCAGTTACTGATCACTTTTAAAGATTTTCAAGAAATTGTTAAGTATTAAGAACTATCTTTTCTAAGAATAGCCTGAATAGCAGAAATTCTATGCATTGTTACAAACTGAAACTTATCTATATTGCACAATCTCTGCCTTGCATTGTTGGTCATGAGATATATATTGTTGTTCCGTGCAGAATATTTGTGAATTGCGTGTTGATACCATTGTTGATACATATTTTTGTACAAACCTTTTCTTGCATTTTTGGTCATGAAATATTTCTCATTAATATGTCTTGCTACAACCATGAATATCAATTTTTGATCAATAATTATTATTTTTTGAAATCTGAGGTAGACAGTGACCTTCCTCATGCTTAGAAGATCAAGTATGCTAAATTTCATCAAGATCAGAATTAAACTGTAGATTTGTATAAAAACACCAACCCATAAAGAAACAAACCTGCAAACCCTCAAACGTTTTTCTTTATACAGGGTGAATACAAAAGTCTGAACCGAAGCAGATATGTCAAGTTTAAGGAATCCAATGAATTGGAAGTTGTGGGTGGCCTATCCCATGGTGCACTTTTCATCATCCCAAATATGCAAATTAGGACACATTCAAAATTTATCTCAAAAACCGTAAGGGATAGAGAAAAAACCCAATTTAAAACTTATTCAGCATAAAAAACAAAAAAAATCATGTAAATCGGACCAACCAATCACCCACAATCACGTGATGAATTGTTTGTAGCTTACCAAACAGTCATTATGCACATGGAAAACTGAATGTAATATTTCCACCATGTAAAGCATGCAAATCAAAAAATTAACATAAATTACCATACTCACATTCACTTTCATGCGGAAAAGCAAATAAAAGGCGTGTTTCTGCACACAGAAGACAGATCAATTCCAGGATGGCAAACTACACTGTTTCGGAAATGGTCAACATGTTCTTCTGCTTCGGTGAGGCAAGGAGATATCTACAGTTTGCAGTTAGGTTGTATCGAAACAGATACCCTAACGAATGCCATCCATCTCGTCAAACAATGCGTCACATTATTTAAAGATTCAAGACTTCAGGGAATGTATAATGCAGAACGAGTAGGACCAAGGGCACAAGGCGACGAGGATACAACTACACTAGTTCTGGCTACAGTTGCTGCAAATCCCCACAGAAACAGCAGATCAATTGCAGCAGTTGTTGGGTGCCATCAGAGAACTGTTCTCAACATTCTACACGCACATCATTTTCACCCATACGTGCCGAGGAGTGACACCAGCCATGCTTGCCGATGTTTTGGCGTCAGTTACGTTCCATGCCCAATTGTGTTATGGTGCCTACGGTCGTCACATCGAGCATTTTGTTGATTAACTTTTTTTAAACTGTTTGAAGTAACTTGTTTGTGCAGTGTGACTGCTTGTAAGCTATAAAAGAGTTCACCACGTGATTGTGGGTGATTGGTTGGTCCGATTGGATGATTTTTTATTTGTTTTGTTTGATTTTTTATGCTGAACAAGTTTGCAATTGGGTTTTTTTCTCTATCCCTTACGATTTTTTCGCAATTCTCTATCCCTAATTTGCATATTTTGGATGATGAAAAGTGCACCATGAGATAGGCCACTCACATCTTCCTATTCATTGGATTCATCAAAATTGACACAAAAAATAAAAGGGGGGTTCGGACTTTTGTATTCACCCTGTATATATAAAAAGACTAGCAGAGGTACTCGGCTTTTCCCAGACTTAAGTTTTTCTTAATAACTCTCTTTTCTAAGAAAATCCAGATCATTTCACAAACTTTGCCTTTCATTGTTGGTCATGAGATTTATAATGTTGGACCATGCTGAGTGTTTGAGAATTGCGTATTGATACCATTATCGATACATATTGTTGCACAAACTTTGCCTTGCACTGTTGGTCATGAAATATTTCTCAATAATATGCCCTGTCATAACCATGAATATTGATTTTTTATCGACAAATATTATTTTTCCGAAGTCTGACGTAGAAAGTGACCTTCCTCAAGCTTTGAAGGTTAAGTATGCAAAATTTCATCAAGATCGGAATAAAACTGTAGATTTGCATACGAAACAAACAAACAGACAAACAAACAAACCCACAAACAAACAAACCCACAAACAAACGAACCTACAAACAAACATCCTTATTTATATATATAGACTAGAAGAGGTATCCGGCATTGCCCGGGATAATTACACTTGCAGGTAAAGACAACAATTTCAAAAAATAAATTATAACTTCCAATAATAACTCAATCAATGCAACACAGAGCAGAGGGACTATCCATTCTACAAAAATACGAATAACGGGAATTCTAGGTTATATACCAGGACCATATACAATACTCATTTCCAAAAAAGTTGGGACAGTGCAACATATAAGAAGAACTCCAACACATTTGTTTGGATTATTGTATTGCCGTTTATTTCAACGCATTACAATGCATAAACGATAAATTAGGCATGGGATCACATATCTTATATGCTTAAAGGAAGATACAGGTGGCTTTCCTGTTTGGCACGTGCAACACACACCCAAAAAAGTTGGGACAGCACGGCGTTTACCACGGTGTGGCGTCACCTCTCCTCTTGATGACACACTGTAATCTTCTGGGCATCGATGACACCAATCTTTCTAACACCGTAACCGGAATTCTGTCACATTCCTGTTGGATATAGGTTTTCAGCTGTTCAACTGTCCGGGGTCGTCGCTGTCGTAGTTTTCATTTAATAATACGCCAAACGTTTTCTATAGGCGACAGATCCGGGCTGCAAGGGGGCCAATCCATCATACGAATGCGCTGCCGACGTAGCCATGGAGAAGTTATGCGCGGTGCATGCGGTCTGGCGTTGTCTTGTTGAAATATACACTGACGTCGTCCAAACAGGCGCCTCTTAGATGGCACCATAGCTTGTTCCAGGATCTGTATATACGCTTCAGCATTGACGGTGCCATTGCAGATGTGCAAGTCTCCCATTCCATGGCCACTAATACAGCCCCAGACCATGACAGACGGTGGTTTCTGTACTGAACGCCTGTAGCACGCGGGAATATCCTTTTCGTCTTTGGTCCGGAGTGTACGGCGTCCATTATTTCCGTAAACAATCGTAAAGGTTGATTCATCGGACCACAATATGTTCTTCCAGCGTGCTTGGGACCAATTGCGATGGGCTCGAGCCCATATCAGACGGCGACGTTGCTGTCGTTTGTTGATGTATGGCTTCCATTGTGCACAGTATAACTTAAGTTTGCATTTGTGGATGCACCGGCGTACAGTATTCAACGATAATGGCTTCCCGAAGAAATCGCGGGCCCACGTGGCTATGTCCGTAATCGCAGCATTCCTATGCGTGACGCAGTGACGTCGGAGGATCCGAAGAGCTCGAGCATTCAGAATAGGTTTTCTACCTTGGCCTTTCCGAACTGTGATCTCACCACTTTCTCGATAGCGCTTGATAATATCATGTAATGTAGATGATGACAGGTTAAATCTTCTGGCTATTGCACGCTGAGAAACGTTGTTTGTGAATTCTTGAATGATTCGAACACGAAGATCTTCGCTAACTGGCTTGCCTCGACCCATCGTTCCGAATAAATTACCTGAACGACGGATGGCAACTGTTATTTATACGGAATGTAGTACGACGTCATCATTCTAGATTATTCCCGAAGAATTCGGAAGGTTCCACTACTAACGGCGCTTTCTACAACGTATGTCCCTACTATTTTGGAACGTGTTGCAACACCCCCATTCAAAATGAACGTCCCGGCCACGATACAAAATGTTTTGGTGCACACAGTGAATTTATGTCATTTCATAAACGTATCTGCTATTTTGTATTTGCGAGAAAGTTTTGTTACATCATCCCTTTTTGTTTTTTCTATATATTTTGCACTGTCCCAACTTTTTTGGAAATGAGTATTGTAGTTTAGATTCAAGTTTTTTTTGCTCTTGACGTAGAAGCTCTTGCTCTATTCGAAACCCTCGTTGCTCAGATGTTTCAAATGCCCATTTACCTTTTTCTGTTTTAGTTGGAGAGTTTCTCTGACCAATACTCGTTCTTTCTCTTTCCTTTCCAGGCACATAACTTTTTGCCAGTCGTCTGGACGTTTGATAGGGAACTCAATAGACGCTGCCTACATTCTGTCATTGCATCATCATTTTATGCTCATCTATATATATAAAGAAGGATGTTTGTGGGTCTGTCTGTGGGTCTGTCTGTCTGTGGTCTGTTTTTTATACAAATCTACAGTTTTATTCGGATCTTGATGAAATTTCGCATACATGACCTTCAAAGCATGAGGAAGGTCACTGTCTACTTCAGATTTCGAAAAAATAATAATTATTGATAAAAATCGATATTCATGGTTATGGCAGGGCATATTAATGAGAAATATCGCATGACCAACAATGCAAGACAAAGTTTTTGCAACAATGGTATCAACACGCAATTCACAAACACTCTGCACGGACCAACAATATATATCTCATGACCAACAATGCAAATAAAAGTTTGTGCAACAATAGATATCAACAATGGTTTCAACACGCAATTCACCAATAACAATGAGCTCAAAATGATGATGCAATGATAAAGCAATCCTTTCCAAGAATTATAACAATGAACATAAAATGATGATGCAATATGGATAAGTTTCAATTTGTAACAATGCATAGAATTCCTGTTATTCAGGTTTTTCTTAGAAAAGAGAGTTCTTAGTACTTAATAATTTCTTGAAAATCTTTAAAAATGATCAGTAGCTGGAGATAATGAAGAGTTAGCAGACTATTGAGAAAGAGTGGAAAGACGACAGAGAAAGCAAACCTTTAGCTCCGTGCTGTATTGAGCAAATGGGAAGCAAGTAAATAGAAGAATTGGCGACCGCTAGACTACCCAAAGTGATGAAA
>JAHWFO010112859.1:986303-999104 GCA_023313115.1 Rhysida immarginata | reverse complement strand
ACAACAATAGGTATCAACAATGGTATCAGCACGCAATTCACAAACACTCTGCACGGACCAACAATATATCTCATGACCAACAATGCAAATAAAAGTTTGTGCAACAATAGGTATCAACAATGGTTTCAACACGCAATTCACCAATAACAATGAGCTCAAAATGATGATGCAATGATAAAGCAATTCTTTCCAAGAATTATAACAATGAACATAAAATGATGATGCAATATGGATAAGTTTCAATTTGTAACAATGCATAGAATTTCTTAGAAAAGAGAGTTCTTAGTACTTAACAATTTCTTGAAAATCTTTAAAAATGATCAGTAAATGGAGATAATGGAGAGTTAGCAGAGTTATTGAGAAAGAGTGGAAAGACGACAGAGGAAGCACTCCTTTAGCTCCGTGATGTATTGAGCAAATGGGAAGCAAGTAAATAGAAGAATCCGCGACCGCTAGACTGCACAAAGTGATGAATGGCCAAATTTTGCTTCAACACATCGAGAGAAGAGTGGAAATTGCAACAACACTAAGTATACATCTAAGGTAAGATTACGTGATTAAGAAATTATTTAAAATAGCAGTGGCATCCTTGGAGAGGTCCAGCCATTGTGAGCCTTTAAAAAGATTTTTTTCGAATTTTCATTAAGAATTATCACTGTATTAATTCTAAGCATTTTCATGTGTTTATTTTTAAGATATTGCAAAATTTAATTTAATTTGTTGAGATTGTTCTGTTTATATCCAAGTAATTATCCCGGGCAACGCCGGGTATCTTTGCTAGTTATTAATAATTCTTGGAGACGAACATTCAGTCATCGCATTATAAACATCTCAGTTTCCAAAATATACATATTCTCACAGAATATAGTCAAAATGTGTTTTATGAAATGTTTGGAGCTTATGTGCTACCAAATAAGCTAGGTGATAACTACGCGCGTGGCTCGGACTATTTTTATGGTTAAATTTTGCAATATCTTAAAAATAACACCACAGGAAAACGCTCCAGTTATTGAGCATTTTTAACGACTTTCAAGAAACTGTTAAGTACTAAGAACTCTCAATTCTAAGAAAAGTCTAAATAACAGGAATTCTATGCATTTTTACAAATTGAACCTTATCTATATTGTATAAACTTTGCCCTTCATTGTTGGTCATGTGATGTACATATAATTGATCATTGCATAGCGTTGGTGCATTGCATGTTGACACCATTGTTAATACCTATTGTTGCACAAACTTTTCCTTACATTGTTGGTCATGAGATATATATTGTTGGTCCGTGCAGAGTGTTTGTGAATTGTGTGTTGATACCATTGTTGATAAGTATTGTTCGACAAACCTTGCCTTGCATTGTTGGTCATGAGATATTTCTCATTAATATGCTTTGCTATACCCATGAAATATTTCTCATTATTTTAACAATTATTATTATCTTCTTGAAATCTGAAGTAGACAGTGACCTTCCTCGTTTTTTGAAAGTCAAGTATGCAAAATTTCATCAAGAGACAATAAAACTGTAGATTTGCATAAGAAACAAACAAACAAACAAATATACCCACAAACAAACAAACAAACCCACAAACAAACATCCTTGTGCATATAGAAAGTCTAGCAGAGTACCCGGCGTTGCCCGGGATAATTACGCTTGTAGGTAAACAGAACAACTTTAAAAAGCTAAATTAAACCTGTAAATTAGTTAAATAATAACTTAATCACTACAATATAGAGCAAAGGGACTATTCATTTTGAGAAAAATCTGAAAGACAGGAATTTACCTCTTTACTGAAGGAATCCATTCTAGGTGATATACTGGGACTTGATTTACCGAAAAAATATTTTTAAAGCTCACAATGGATGGACCTCTCCAAGCATGCCTTCTAGATTTTTATTAAAAACAAACCCACAAACAAACCCACCCACAAACATCCTTCTTTTATATATATATAGATACATATATAAATTACAAATCTAGAATAGTTTTGCTATTTTTTCCCAGCTTTTTGAAGGATAATTTGGAGAGTTACAATTTCTCTAGAGTCGGCTGCCCTCGGTAATTATGCAAAGAGGTTATCCTCTTGAAGCTTAATGAAGAGCGTGTTGTTGAGTTATTTATACTGATGGCGGGCTTATCAAATGCTGAGATGGATGATTTGTACATGCTGTATGGAGCAGCTAACGGAACGAAAGAGAAGCAGCAAGGCTAAAAACCACCAAAGATGAACGATTTATGTATTTCGAATCATACATTAATCTTCTGGGCTAGCATTAATACAAATTACTTCAAAGTATAATCCTGTATATTTACTTAAAACTGCTTTGAATTTAGACACAAGTTTTTTAGACATTCATATATATTTTATGCATCCTGTATATAACAGTTCATATTCTGTAGGATTCCTTCTATTCAAATTATTAAAATTATATTTTCTTTTTTCAGAAAAAACCCAAAAATTATATTAACATAACAAACGTTTATGCTGCAGATTGCATATGTACTTCATTTAGAATAGGTAAGTAGTTTATTTTACTAAAGAACATATAACTCTAAGAAATAATAATAAAGAAGATGATTTTTAGTGTCATAACGGATAAGAGAAGCATATTTTCCTTTTGCAGACACGAAACAATTGCTCTGGATAGACAAAGCTTTTAAGCATTTATAGGAAACTACAGAGGTGTAAAAACTATATTGACAATTCTTAAATAACAAAAAAAATTACTAATAGTAAAATTATTAGAATACAAGGGAGGATCGAAAAGTAATTTATGGTTGGACAAATTGATAGTCTGAATCTTTCGCTACAGACAGCAGTGTCTTGATCATGTTTCGCACTAGCAGAAGGACCGATAACTACTGAGCAAATATAGCGCGTTTTCTAGCATCAGCAACTTGTGAAGAAAGTGCGGAGTAGTCCATTTTTAGTGTGTCATATGAAAAATGCGAGCGAAATCCACAAGGAAATGTAAAAGGTGTTTGATTTTTATTGTGTGGACAGCAGCAAGATCTCTAGGAGATGCAGCAAGATCTCTGAAAAAATGAAGGAATTTGGTTGGAAGGTGCTCCAACATCCACCCTACAGTTTTAATTCGGACCAATGGAGAAATTTCTAGGAGGCTAACGCTTTGGTTCGAATGAAGAAATATAATCAGTCCTACGCAGGTGGCTATGCAATCAGGATACGGTGTTTTATGAACGAGGTATATTGAATCTGGTGCTATGATGGGAGCAATGTTTCGAGAGATTTGGCACATATGTCTAAAAGTAGGTGAAACTCTGGTTTTTAGGCATTGTTTCATTTTTGATTATTGTTGATAATGTTGTCAGTAAAATTGTTGTATGTTACTTTTCGATCCTCCATCGTAATAAAAGTGAGACTTCTAAAAAACAAAAATTGAACTTTTAATGATAAATATTTAATTAATTTACATCTAGTATTAGTTATCCATGAAATTTCTAAGTTCTAATATATTAGGTGACATTGAAAATGCAACAACATGAACGCGTGTGTAGACAGTAATAAAAATTAACAGACAAAAAGAGACAGCAATGAACAATAAGTGGTGTTTATTACAATAACATAAACCTATACATTGAGCGACAATACTGTGTGATCACCAGGTTGTAGGAATACCGAGGGTGGTGATACCGGCAGCATTTAATCAGCGTATTCATTGTGCCCTGAGGAATGAATGTACATTTTCTGCCCACAATTTGCCAAAGTTCATCTTCTGAATGCGCCGATGGCATTGCATACGAGAAATATCCCATTTCATCCCAGACGTGTTATGTTGCTGTGAAATCGGAGATGACTGCTGGCCATGGAAGCACCTGGCTACCTTGCAGAGCATGTTGGCTGATGCGTATCGTGATGGGCGTAATCCAACCAGTAAGTGGTATTGGGCACTCACTGAAGGAAGGGTAGTGTCACTGGACGCAGCACCTCATACACGTATCATTGGGATGTGGAGAAACCATCAATATGGACCTGAGGTGACCTGCTATTGTAGAATATGCACTCCAAACCATGATGCTGCATTCTCGCGCAGTGTGTTGTTCTACAATTGCGACCTGATTGGACCTCTCACCATGTTGGCACCATATCTTACATGGCGACTGCCATTGCTGAATTAGAAGTGTGAATCGTCTAAGAACATAACCTTCTACTGTCCACATGGCTTTACCTCGAGACCATTGCAAACGAATGTGACTGTGGCATGGGGTCAATGGCGATCTTTTTAATGGATGATATGAGTGCTGGTCACCATTGAACAATTGACAAATAATAGTCTCGAACGATATGGGATCACCTAGGTTGTCCCAAAATTGCTGCAAAAGATCGATGGAGGTTGCCTAGGGGTTTGCTAAAGCTTGCTGGCAGATGTGCTTGTCCACATTGATGACATTGATTAGGCCACACTAGAACATCTCAAACATGTCATATTCCTTTGTCCCTTTCATCTGCTACAAGCGCTGGGAAGGCACAATAAATGGCCTCATCCAACGAGCTCGTCTGTTGCCATTGTTTGCCCATGGAGTACTGGGCAGACTAATTACAACCAGCCATGACACTACGGGCTGGCTCATCCTCCATTTTCACTCTATGCTGGCTACTTCTTAGCAGGGTAAAGCCTGATGGCGTATGCTCCACCTGACTGTGCGGGCTATTCTCTGACACACTGTGCATTTCATTCCTCTCAGTGAGGACATCAGCACTGCTGACTGCCATCACGGGAGCGCACAGGAATGCCAACCCAGTTAGGAAATCCTTACCCAGGAGTCCATCTTATTATCAGTCCATGAACGAGTGCACCATAAGGGTCCTGATGCCCATATGACAGCCCTGGATATTGACATCCATCAACACTCCCTGATTGAGACCCAGACAAATTCACGAATACGTCTAATCATCATTTCCACTACAGGGAAAGGAACACAAGAAAGTTGCTTGCATGTGGGAAAGGACATATGAGATCTGATGTCGATTAACATCGACACCAGTTTCCCCTGAAGGAGCACAGTTGCCATGCACAAGCCTCCCTCAGCACTATGCATCAAGATTGGCTTGCTCTCAGGAGTACTACCATTTACATTTTGTGCTGTGCAGGCAATCTCGCGCGTGATGCCCCATCTGTCCACAGTGTAAGCATCTGAACCCCACTGCAGGTGCCCTGTGCATGGATACCACCTGAGCTCTACCCTGCTCAAAGCGGAGGTGATTAACTGAGTGGACAAGGCTTTCCACAATATTCTCCAACTGCTTGAGCTTTAGGTTGCTCCATCACAGCACCACTCCATGTTCTTTTATTAGAAGGACGGCCTCGGGGTAGAGTAGATTCCAAACCTGCAACGGTGCCCCTGACTCAGCCGCGTTGGCCACACCCTTAATATTTTTCTTTTCTGTCCTCTGATCGCAGAGCTACCATGACCACCTCTTTATAGGTGGGAGGCTCGACCACCATCAACACCCAGTGGTGAGCCCACCCAGGAACCTCTCCATTGCCAATTCCAAGCAGGCAGCAAACCCAGCGACTGGATCATTTGGATGCTGAATCGTGTCATGAAGTGCCTTAGAAATATCATGAACTATCTTAATTCGGCAAAATAGCCACTCCAGATATTCTCACAGCTTCTATATCGAAGAGCTCATGCTTTTTGACATGGCTGGCAGTATTAACCTTAAGTTTGTTTCCACAACTGTCAGCTTTACTTGAGGGATTCAATGGGTGAAAGTGCCAACATTCTCCATGCTTGTCAGGAAGGCCACGATGCTGATGCCACCATCTTCCTTGGCGAATTTGGGGACTACAGCTACCGCATCCCCTTCATTCCCTGGCATAATAAAAACGGGAAATGCCTCTGCACTAGCACTGGTACTTTGCTTACCCTTGTATCTGTATTTGTCTCGAGAGCCTGCTCCCTTGCCCTCTTAACTCAGTAATTCACCCAAAACAAACTGGAATCCTTTGCAAGTCAGCTCAGACAATGAACTTCCTCGAAAATCCGTAATTTCCAGATTATCAGTCCCTATTAGGACACCAAATATTACAACTGTGACGTGCTAGTTAAAGGCTCGTCACGTATGTCCGATGAGAGAATATAAGGGGGGGGGGGAGGGGGTGAGTGTGTGAAATTTTAGCATCAATGTTTATGGAATTTTGTGGCGGTTAATTAACGTTCTTGTATTGGGTATTTGTTATTGTAGGCGTCTTCGTTTGTTGTAAAGTATAAAAGTGCATCGCGTTTTGTTTTCGTTGTTGAAGAGTTGTTTGTTGTTATTGCGTGAGCAATCGTAATTAATCCGTTGTTGGAGCTGCCATTGTTGGAAGTTTTTCCAAGAAGATCACAGCAGCTTCCAGCGGAGGATTGTTGTGATCGCAATTCATAAGATTGATATACGTTATGTTGTTATGCATATAGTTTGTATATATAAGTTTGTTTTTTTTTAATTTCGTTGTTGAGAATAGACGTACCATTCTTATGCTCGAGTGTTCATCATCTCCGACGTTCGAATAGGCGAACATGCGGGAAGTATTACTCACTATTTTGTTTTTTTAGAGATGTCTCTTTTGTTTAATCAAGTTTTATTATGTATTTTCTTTGCTGTGAGAATTGGGATACGGACTTAGGATGCGTCATGCAAGCGAGATGAATACGTACACGATGTCGATGGCAAAATCGAAGCGATGGTGCAGCCATGTTGCCGCCGCCTATGTAGCCCGTTACAGAAATGAATTCGGAACGATATACAGAGTTGGTTAAGTTGCAGTAATAAGATATATGGTGACTGACCTTAATATTATATTAAAACATCGTGGGCAAGAAGCTAAACGAACAATAGAAAGTGTGCTGTCCCCGTATGCAGTCGGTCCTCCCGCCGAGAGCAACTGTTGAACGCTCACGGTGACGAAGCTACACCCACGCGGTGTTTATATTACCGCTCACAAAAATAGCTTGTAAACTGACTATTATGCACGCGACTTGTAAAAGAACTAATTGAAAGACTATAGAATGTAACTTTGATTTAATTGATCTTAGTTGGTAGTAATGCACCCCGTTCGTGAAATGGCATTGGGTATTCGCTACAGGGCTTTCTTTCATTTGAGGAGTTTTGATGTGTCAAGTTCACCGTATTGAGAGTGCTCAGTTGAAGCAAAACTGCTGAATGCGCCAACAGAACTCTTGGCTCGCCAGTGGCCGTCAAGTCAGGGTCTCTCGCGCCTGCCAAGAGGGGTCTCTGCACTCCCCCCCCCCTTTGTTGTGAAATCAAAGGAGTTGCGTTACGCGTTCAAGCGTCTTGTTAGTAGGAATATTTATTCGGAGGCGCGGTGAAGTTTCTGACGGGATGGCTAAGAGCCCACATGCTCCCTCACTAAATGAATAATATAGAATTGTATGCTGGCCAATAGCCATGAGCGAACTCGAGTGCCAATTTGCTTTAGTCAAGCTGTGCATGCCGCTCTGAATAGCGTAGTTTCTTAGGAAAGTAGTTATAAATAAGGGGCCCCTAGTAGACATTAATAGTCTAAATTACTGTTTATGTAAATTTGAAATGTAACTTGGATTAGTATGGAAATTAAAGAGCTTAGTAACAAAAATATCGCAGTTTCAGGGTGAACTTTTTATTCGGTCCTGAACCCTTAGCCTCCCCTCACCTGACGCCATACCTCGTATGCGAGCTTGACGTAAGCTATATCATTTGCAGGGGTGGGGGCGGCTACACAACCCCCTTATCTCACATGTATACAATAATCAAAGCATTCATCATTGCCAGGAAAGATGTATTGCAAAGAGGCCAGGGAAACAGTTAAGTGCCACCTTTATTTTCTATTCAAACTAAAGGAAAATTTGCATATATAGTTATATATAGTTATAGTTATATATATATAATTGCTAGGTATTCAAGATTGACCCCTCAAGAATTTAAACTTATTAACTAATTGACCATAGTTAAAATTTTTCCATACCCATAATTACTCAAAGGCAAACAAGACCTATTTCTTATGAGCAGGCTCTGAGACTCTGGTCAAAACATTTAACATTCAAGCAAAGGAAACGACTCTACACCTGTACCACAACATAAGGTAGCATTCACTCACAAGATGTTTATTTTATGAACTGTGGTAAGAAGGTCGCACTCTTACCAACAACCAAGCAACCTGTCATCACGTCACGTGGTCCTTTCTACACACTGATTAATCAGAGTGGAGAAGAGGAGGAACACTGTCACCCCGATAGCATGCTTTCAATATAGCACACAAAACCATGATTCATTACTGCTCTAGCCCACTGAGTACAGTGTTGCCTTCACCTGTCTCTATGCAGGTTTTCTAGGAACTAGGAAAATCACGAAATCGCCATGGGCTGAGCATGATATTTTAAGTAGCGTGCGTAACAGGGCGTCAATTGCCCACCTGAACATCAGCGAACTTCATAATTTATCAAAGCTATTATAAGCAACATCTTTATTACACGTAACCTGCATTCCACATTGCAGGCCTCAATAAGTCCTTAAACTTGACTTGTGCTTTAATGTCACCAAGTGGCGATCTTATACAGAAGAGGCCCAAAACCATTGCACAACCGCCTACAACTGCACTACTTTCTCTTAACACGGATTTTAACAAGGAGCGATTTACTCTATGCAGAAATTAACAACAATTCCACGCGTCAAACCAAAAATAAAACGGATCAGAATCACCCAAGTTGTCATCTATATTGGTCTATAATATTTTTTCAATAGCAGCCTATTCAACACGGCGCAGCATCCACTGTGGGCCTTGGCCCGTTCTTCCACTCTTTGCCGGTGTCAAATACAGTTTAAAATAAAACAACTACACGTATAATTAAAATACATTTATAAAGAAATATGTGCAATTGCAAGGATGAATATATCTTGATACGTATTATCACGGAAAAAGAACAAGAAAACATTGCGATAGCTATATGAATAGTAGAATTAATTGTTTTGTTTGTTCAATTTCTGCATGGTTTAAATGATTTAATAAGGCTAGGTTTTCAGATAATAATATATCTGGTGGTTTTTGTATATAAGTGGGAGTGAATGTTTTAATAATCTTGTGTAATCGTCTGTTCTATTTTGTATTGTTTTTTTAAATTTTATTATTTTTATTCATTGATGAATTTAACTCATTTTTATTCCCAAAGCAAATACCCATTTTTTTGGCCCCCTTTTGTTATCTTCTACTATTTACCCTCGCTTTTTATCATAATTTTTTAATCCCACCATTAATCCCACATTTAATTTTCCATTTTTCTCTGTCCATTACTATCGCGTTCATTTCCAATTTATATTCCCTTCATTTAAGGAAATTGGCTTATTAAAGCGAAATCAAAAATGGGATAAAAAGGGACTAAAGTAGAAGCTGAAAGTGGAGCTTAAAAAGTCTAGAGTAATTAACATCAAAATGTGGGGTTTAAAAAATGAGTAAGAAGTATGCCTCCCAAATTTTTATTCATTTTATCCACTTTTTATCGCTTTTTAATAGCTCATTTTTGCTCAATTGAATTTGAAAATTCCACCGTAAGTTTTTTTTTATTTCACAAAATACAGTTTTTTTTATTTTGAAAAGGTTTTTTTTTTTTAATTCCGCAAATATTATTTTCCAAATTGCATTATTAAGCAGCAGAAGAATGAAGCTATTTATTGTTTTCAAAATGTCCGTCTGTCTGTCTGTCCGTCCGTCCCCTTCATAATTTCCGCATTTTTTGAGTTAGTAGGTTGAAATCAAGAATGTAGCTTACTATGGGCATGTGCACCTTCATTATTTAGTTTGGTTTTGAGTGGTCTACTGGGGTCGGAGTTTCGGGGGTGGAAATTAGAGGGCACCAAAAGGTCTACTGGTATATATAAAGAAGTGAAATTCGGTATACAGATTCCTGTAAGCAAGATCAACATTATTATTAAGTTTGGACCAAATAGTCCTAATTGGCTCGGAATTGTGGGGATGCCAGTTACTTATCCTTAGAAGTATGGCAACATATGGCATGTCATATATAATTCGATCGGAAATGATGAAAAAAAAAAATACGAGCTCTTTTACACTTTCTAAATACTACGTTCGAGAAAATTAATTTTGCGATTTAAAAAATTGGGGAGGGGGTTAAAAGTGAGAAAAAAGGGTAAAATTGGATGATCTCAGGGCTTCCACTACTTTACTATACCTTCCTCCGGAGGTTTATCTTCTTTTTAGCACATTTTCTATATATAGAAATGTGCTTATGTGATCGGTTTGTCCAGCTGTCCGTCCGTCCGTCCGTCCGTCTGTAGACAATCCCACAATTCATTGCGTTGCATGTATTGATTTGCATGTATTGCAATCTCATAATTCATTCAATCATGTCTTGAATTGCTGGAAGAAACGAATTATCCTCGCATTTGGTAAAACGCGTGTTGAGAACATGGATTCGGTTCTCCGCGTGCTGTAAACGTTAATGAGATGGTGTGCGTGCAGGGTGCACGTGTTTGACGATTATTAAAAGGGCAGTTCGGTCCCTAAATCAAGAGAATTTTCTTATTCCTAGGGACCTAGCATTTATTACGATAACTTGAAAACGAATTAACTTTTTCACAGTCTGTTTTCACCAATCCATTAAAATGGGACAGAGTAAGCAGAAGTACGAACGTGAGATAGCAGGAATAAGTACGTGCTCTAATAGCACGTGCTTTAATGGTACCATTATGATACCCTCTTAAACATTTCCTATAACAAGATATCGCATATAATATATCAAACAAATTGTCACAAAATATCATGAACGAATATAAAAGAGTAACTAGTGATAGCAAGTATCGGTCAAAGGGCACGTGTACGTGCAAGGATGTCTCATGAATGAATATAACGGTATATAGTGATGTCTGAATTGTTTAGTAGTACGTGTTTTAATGGTACCAAGTGGTACTATTGGAACTTTCAATGCTAAGATATGGCATGTAATATATCAAACGACTCGTAATAACGTGCCATGCGTGAATATCAAGTGTAAATAATGATCATAGTTATTGGTTTAGTAGCACGTGCCCTAATGGGGCCCTATGATACCATATGGTAACCTGGGAACTTTCAATGCTAAGATATGGCATGTAATATATCAAACGACTCATAACAAGGTGCCATGAGTGAATATCACGAGAAAATAATGTTAATGAATAACAGTTTAGTAGCACGTACACTAATGGTGGCCTATGGCATGATATGGTACCATTTGAACTTTCAATTCTAAACCATGGCATGTGATATATCAAACGACTCGTAACAACATGTAATGAGTGAATATCATGAGAAAATAACGATAATAGTTATTGGTTTAGTAGCACGTGCACTAATGGTGCCATATGATACCATATGGCACCATTGGAACTTTAAATGTTAACATACGGCATGTAATATATCAAACAACTCGTAACAACGTGCCATGAGTGAATAATGATAATTGTTATTGGTTTAGTAGCACGTGCCCTAATGGTGCCCTATGAAACCATTGGAACTTTCAATGCTAAGATATAGCATGTAATAGATCAAACGACTCGTAATAACGTGCCATGAGTGAATATCACGTAAAAAATAATGATAATAGTTATTGGTTTAGTAGCACGTGCCCTAATGGTGCCCTATGGTACCATACGGTAACCTTGGAACTTTCAATGCTAAGATATGGCATGTAATATATCAAACGACTCGTAACAAGGTGCCATGAGTGAATATCACGAAAAAATACCGATAATCGTTATTGGTTTACTAGCACGTGCCGTAATGGTGCCCTATGAAACCATATGGTACCATTGGAAATTTCAATGCTAAGATATGGCATGTAATAGATCAAACGACTCGTAATAACGTGCCATGAGTGAATATCAAGTGAAAAATAATGATAATAGTTATTCGTTTAGTAGCACGTGCCCTAATGGTGCCCTATGGTACCATATGGTAACCTTGGAACTTTCAATGCTAAGATATGGCATATAATATATCAAACGACTCGTAACAACTTACCATGAGTGACTACCACGAGAAAATAATGATAATAGTAAACAGTTTAGTAGCACGTGCCCTAATGGTGCCCTATGGCATGATATGGTACCATTGGAACTTTCAATTCTAAAACATGGCATGTAATATATAAAACCTCTCGTAACAACATGTAATGAGTGAATATCATCAGAAAATAATGATAATGGTTATTGGTTTACTAGCACGTGCCCTAATAGTGCCCTATGAAACCATATGGTACCATTGGAACTTTCAATGCTAAGATATGGCATGTAATATATCAAACAACTCGTAACAACGTGCCATGAGTGAATATAACGAGTAAATAATGATAATTGTTATTGGTTTAGTAGCACGTGCCCTAATGGTGCCCTATGAAACCATTGGAACTTTCAATGATAAGATATAGCATGTAATAGATCAAACGGCATCGTAATAACGTGCCATGAGTGAATATCACGTAAAAAATAATGATAATAGTTATTGGTTTAGTAGCACGTGCCCTAATGGTGCCCTATGGTACCATACGGTAACCTTGGAACTTTCATAGCTAAGATATGGCATGTAATATATCATACGACTCGTAACAACGTGCCATGAGTGACTATCACGAGAAAATAATGATAATAGTAAACAGTTTAGTAGCACGTGCCCTAATGGTACCCTATGGCATGATATGGTACCATTGGAACTTTCAATTCTAAAACATGGCATGTAATATATCAAACCTCTCGAAACAACATGCAATGAGTGAATATCATCAGAAAATAATGATAATGGTTATTGGTTTAC
>JAHWFO010112859.1:946929-978060 GCA_023313115.1 Rhysida immarginata | reverse complement strand
ACTGGGCCTATGTAATTTCCCCCAATTTAAATACGTGACTTGTCACAATATAAAACCCTTTTCCATCTTGATTTTGGATCTCTCTAAATACAAAAGAGCTTGGGCAGTAAAATTCTTATAATTAAGCTTCAATGGCCAAAATAACATCGATCCGTAGCAGATCCCTTGTGGTTTTAGATCGTATCCTTAGCATTCGAATTCCGTGTTTCGCTTTTGTTTCCCAAGAAAATATATTTCTCGAACGCTTTTCGTGAATATTGCTCCAGAGTCCCTTTTATCACGACTCACGCTTCCGTTTTATGAGACATCCTAGCCCATTTCTCGGAAAATAGCCACCGGGCCTATTACTCCACGTCCATTCCTCATGACCGCAAAAACATTCCCTCCTGCCAAAACTTCATCGCCTGGCTACTGATTAAAATAAAAAACCAAACATATTTTATCTCTATTTAGAGAACTACTACAGATTATGTGCACGTGAAACAATGACAATTTGTACCACAGGAATAAAATATGTACAATTCCATTCACATATACAGGGTGTTTCATAATTGCTGTCCCATCTTTAGGTCCAAATAAGGACTCAAGGGAAAGAGATTGGGGGAAAATGAATATTGATTATTTGTCCGCTAATGCAAAATAAAAACATTTCACGCTCTGGAAGTGAAGGGGTAAATTTTGAAAATTTTAATTTTGTAGGGGTAGGGGTTAGACCCCATGTATTATTTAGAAAGTTGTAGAGCATCATGTAAAATGCGGGTTTAGCAAAAAACCCGGTGAAAAAATCTCATACCCCCTTTTATCGAGTGGGTAAAGTGAAAGGCATGGCTAGATAATGTAGACAAAAACAGAAAACTCATTAGAAAACTCATTCAAATTTCATAATGTTTTTTCTTGGGGGGGAAAAGCCCGGTCTAGTGTATTAGTTTTTCAGGGTAACGACTCATTCATTCTCATTAATTATCCAAATGTAGACCTTACTGTTTTCTAATAAGTGTGGTTTTTGTCCACATCGGCTAGCCATACCTTTCACATTATTCGCTCGATAAAGGGGGCAAGGCATGAGATTTTTTCATCGGGTTTTTTGCTAAACCCACATTTTACATGATGCTCTACAACTTTCTAAATAACACATGGGGTCTAATCCCTACCCCTAAAAAATTAAAATTTTCAAAATTTACCCCTTCACCCCCAGGGACGCGAAATATTTTTATTCTGAATTAGGGGACATTAAAACCAAATAATCAATATTCATTTTCCTCCAATCTGTTCCCCTTGAGTCGTTATTTGGATCTAAAGATGGGACACCAATTATGAAACACCCTGTATACAATCAATTTTCTTCTCCAAGATTCAATACCGCATTTCTAATCTGCATGTTTTAAGAGTGGCAATCTCGAAAAAAGACCGATTTTTGATAAGCATCGTGTAAGTGTTTTTTACTTGTTTTTGTAACAAGGAAGTTGATTGTGTATAAATTTTATGAATTCACATATTTAATTTGAACAATCTACTGTTTTAACATTATTACAAAGATTTTAAAGAATAAATTTTGTATTGTTATCGGAAAAATATGAGAGTACTCAGTGGAAACAAAAGACAAGAAGGCAGATGTAAAAATTGAATAAATAAGATTAAGTGTATTATCAAAATTACTGTCTAAATTAGCCAGTAAAACTTAATAACTTATGTACTAAGTAAACATAAACTAACTAAGAATATATTTACAACTTTATATTCACTCGCAGCACTTTCACTTGTGAAAGCACGATTATTAACACGGTACGTCACTTCTAAATGTCAAAATCACACCACAAACTTGTGTCTATAAAATAGGCAGTAGAATCAAATTACAGTCTTGTAACACTCCGTCAAAGCACAAGGTTAAAACTGCATCGCTGAAGTAGAAAATAAAGTTCAAAGAAAAGTTCAAAGCAGGTAAGTCAACTCCGTGGTTTTAGGTCACTGGACTAAATGGAAAACGTGGCATCATAAGAGCAGTAAATAAAATATGGTAAAAAAATATTAAATATACACTGAGAAGCACAAAAATGGAAACAAAACTCTAAGTAACAAGACAATGGCGCCTTTAAAATAATGTCCAGCTTATGCGTCAAATAGGGTACCAGACCTGACAGTCATAGGGCACGTACTTATCTTCCATAGCATAGATTGTAACTGCAATGCTCCTTAAATGCATTTACTACTATTTCAGCAGTAGAGAAAAATTTGGAAATATGCATTCACTACACAACATAGCGAGTTGTTAAAGGAAGAGTTCTAATAGTGTTCCATGGAATTTGATGAAGACACTCATTGAAACGTTCATATGAAGCTATGGTGGCTGGGTTTGAGTTCTCGTCGCTCTGCTTCACGCTCCGACAATGTTCTCCTCCCTTGCGGCTTGTCAAGCTCGCTGCCTTGTTCGATATCTCGATGGATTCTACTCTGCCTATTGAGTTCAGCGATATCTCGTTGTAAGAAGATAAAGGGCTCTCATTCTTATTGCCATTTCGTGCACCATTTCCAGAACTTTCTCTGTCCTTTTCTCGTAAGTTCACGTTCTCTCATTGGCTATGTAAACTGTGATGACAGTCCTTTTCATTACATCGTTGGAGACGATGATTAAGTTGGTCCACTTCCCATGCTGATGAATAGTAGCATCTTCTGCGAATGCGACTGTCACTGTCATCGGAATCTTTGATATTATTAAGAGTTTGTGATACCCTCGCTGCCCCAAATGCAGTGAAACCTGCGAATTTACATTGTTCTTTCTCTCGCCTTTGTAGAATGATCTTGAAAGAGCGTCAGCTATTATATGATATTCAGATCCGATGTACCTGATTGTGACGCAGTAGTCCATGATATACTGCAAGACTTGCGTATGTAGCCTAGACAACTTTGGCCTGCATAAGCAAACTGGATACAGCTTGATTATCTGTATGAACTACAGTATGCACCTGCTGTACGTAGTGCTGCCACATCTGCAGAGCATGCGCAACAGCTAGTAACTCCTTGGAGGATATAGACATATGTATCTCCTCACTTCTGAATTGACGTGATTCATAGCCCACCGGAAACAATTTTCCATCATATAGTTGCATAGCGACAGCTCCAATAGCATCTTCTCAGCATCACAAAGAATGTGTAGATCTTTTGTAGGGAAAAGATCTTAAGTATGGGGGACTTATGAATGCCCGTTTTAAGCATTTCAAATCTGTTTGCTGTTACGGCCACCAGATGTAACTGACTTCTTTCTTCAACAGTTCGATGGCCGAAAGAGTGCGATCGCGGGTACAAGCGGCCTAAATGAGATTTCTGAGAGGTGTGGCAGGTATTACCCTACTAGATAGAGTGTACAAGAGCACAATAAGGGAATCTTCAGGTGTTGAGCCGCTACTTCTCCACATTGAGAGATCTCACTTGCACTGGTATGGCCACGTGATACGGATGCCGCAAACTAGTCTTCCTAGGCAGTTGTTATTTTTCAAGCCGGTAGATAAGAGACCAAGGGGTCGGCCTAGAACCAGGTGGCTAGACTACATGGAGAATCTGGGTTCGAGTCGCTTGGATATTACTAGGGAGGACATGCGCCTGATGGCGGAAGATCGCGATCGCTGGAGATCCTCCATATGGCTGCTGCCCCCGCGACCCTAACGGATAAGCGGGTTTGAAAAGTAAGTAAGTAAGTTTACATATTACGTTCAAATTATGTTTAATGATTCAATTAGGTGGAACGCCAAAAGTACAATCTACTGAATCCCGGATAGCGTTGCGCTCCTTATTTTTGTTGTAACTAAATCTAATTGTCTGGGCGACATTGAAAGTACACTTGTTATGACGATAACAGAAACTGAATCGCTCTTTCCAGTAAAATCTTTTTGTGTGAAAAATGATTTCCAGTGATTTTAATTGCGTTATCGTGGAATAGAATCCTTATCTTATAGTATGCTTCGCCTTATCGGGGTTCGATCCGAAGTCCCGGTTTTTCAAAACAAAATTTCATATCGGACTTCAAAATCTAGACAATGCTAAGTCCTACTGAGATAATTTTATTTAGAAAACTACCGTTAATACCCGGCGTTGCCTGTGTTTTAATAAAAATAAAAAGAAAAGCTGTGAACTAAAAACTAAACAGTGAAAACTAATATAACTTGAAAAAAAATTGTCAAGAACAGTTTTTAATTAACAGTTTTTTTCTGTTAAACATAGCAAAGAACTTAAGTTAAACACATACCCATACAGAAGAAGGAATTAGTTAATGCAAAGCTTCCAAATAAATAATGTTCTTAGTGAAACCTTTTTGGTTAAAGTAGATCTAAGGATTATGTGGAATGTTAACACGTGAGCAACCAACATATAGCTGGCCATGAGAAAGTCAAGGAGACTTTATATCAAGTCCAACAACCTTAAGAGTTTGTCCTGAGACTTGCTGATTGATATAGCGAAACAGCTTAAGATGGAATCAGCGGGTATCTTGGAATGAACACAATTTCAGTTTTGTATTTCCCTGTGATGACCATGGTCATGACCTTGATAACATGAGGCTTCATGCTTTTCATTACTAACCTTTTTTCATTGCACAATCTTGGAAGGTCCAAGTTTCTCAGCAGCATGACTTAGCTCCTACTTGGAATATTAGGTTATGCAGTGGCATTCCTGGTGGCTGGACAAAGTTTAGAAACTCAGATTAAAACTCTACAGCTTCATCCTGATTGACAATAGTGTCAATAGATCGGAAAGAACTTGCTGTTTCAGGTCATAATTTTAGCAGATCTAGATTGATTGTTTCAAGAGATACAGTCTGATTTTTTCGACTTCATCATTATGGAGCCAAAATCGCACGCTCACACAAACAGGTGGAGTCTTAGTAGTTGTAGTTCATGCTAGAAAAGACTTTTGCCTTGAGTTTATCTATTGTGCCAAACATCAGTTGATGCACTTTGAGCTGTTGGTAATAAAAAAAAGCAATTCTCTGCTGCCAGTGGCAAGCAGTTGCTGTGAAAAAAGCTCAGCTGTTAAATCTTCAAACAGATGGGCTCTCGTGGTAGTCTTCAGTTTCAGTTTCTGAACATGTTGCCAGAGAATGGAGCTCTTCAAAGAAGCATTCAGCTCACCAGCCTTTGTGCCTTTTGGGATGACGATTCCCGTCTGTTGAAAGTCTCCTGCAAGTACCACAGTCACTCCTCCAAGTACCGACTGTCACTGCCTCTGATGTCAATCAAAGTCTTGTCAACAACTTCCAGCACCTTGCGATGTGACATGGTGCAGTCATCCCAAAAAATGAGCCGTGTTTATTGGAAAACCATGGCCTTGCCTGAATTCCTTAAAATGTTATTTATTGGAGAATCTGTTTTGGCCAAGTTCAAAGGAATCTTAAAAGCTGAATGTGCAGTCCTGCCTCCAGTATGAAATGCTGCTGCAATGCCAAAAGATACTACAACAAGATATGCAGTGCTGCCTGGTCTTTGCGAGAAAAAGTTGATCAGGAAGGTTTTTCCTGTGTCTCTAAAGTTTTCCACTCTGTCTTCTGACAGCATCAATTATCCTGTTGTAAGCAGTTCTTTGGTCATTGAGTAGCTTTCGTTTATTATCTGCATCATCATCTTTGTTTTTCTATCGTCTTTCTCTTTCTTCTGTGTATCTTCAGTCTATCTTCTTCTTGTATCCCCCCTTTACGTGGTCAGAAAAATAAGAATTCCCTTAAAAAAGAGAGACAGAATGTGGGAGGGGGGTAAAAAAGCGTTATAACTCCACCATGACCTTGACCTTGGATAAATTTGACCTGTCTAAAACCTTCCCAGGGTCAGCCTGAATTAACATGCAAAATATCATCAAGATTAGACCAGCCATTTTGGAACGCATAGCGAACAGACAAACAGACATACAGAGAAATTTTATATATATATAGATTCGCTTCTAGTAACAGTATTGTAGCGTGACTTCGGAAAGGATTATGTGTTAAACCACTGTTGATTACAAACAGATTACAAACCAGTATTGCTAATTTAGCATTTTATTTCATGCGCTTGTCCTTTATGGGACATTAATAAAAATTAAACAATGCATAAAACAATGAAAATGCGTTTTAAACTGGATATACCCCTGCTGAATTGGCAACACTGATATCAACCTTGTTGGCCGAGAGAGTTAAGGCTCAGGTCTTTTGGCGTTTTTTTTGGATGATCAGGTTAGGTTAGGGTCTATTCTGGCGAGGATGTTTTCTCACTCTTATGATGAGCTTGCAATTTTCATTTGCCAGAGTTTAGAGTTATTGGCCAATTCACTTCAAATTAACTATGCTTTTTCAGTGCTTCATAAATTTGGAGGAGACCTCATCCTGCATTGGATAAATAATGGTTGTCAATGATGGTGATGATACACTACCTAGCCAAAATAAAGTCGCCGTCGAATATTCAATATGCAAATACTAAGGAGTCATTCACAGGCAAACTACTGAAGTCTTGTGCGAAATACTTCCTTTATATTGTCCTGCATTAGTTTATCGCTGTAATTGTTTTGAAGATAGATGTATGTGGACGCAGCACATGGTCGCGGAAAAGATGTCACCGAGTTTCAGAATATGCAAATTATCGGCCTATTCCAAGCAGAGAAAACAAGCAAAGAGATTGCGGCAATTACTGGGATTGAGTAAAAAGTGTTCAACAATTAGTAAAGCCTTGGAAGGAAAGATCTGAATCATCATCCCCGAGTAGTAACTGTGATCGGAAAAAAATTCTGCCTAATCGTGACTGGAGATCATTAAGACGCATGATGAAGAAAAAACCGAAGAAATTGTACATTAGACCTGACAGGAAAATTTAACAAGGAAATCAAAAGCGTATCCATCTGCACAATGCGACGAAACTTTAAGATCTGGAACTAAGCCAATGCTCTGCCACAAGATATCCGATTTTTAGTAAAAATAATAGGAAAGGATCATTATTGTTCGCCCGGGAGGACAAAAATTGGAGAATGAAGCAGATGAAAAAATCATCAGGTTTGATGCATCCAGGTTTACCCTGTCCTATAAGGGTTGGTCGAAAAGCTGTATCTTTTTTATTTGGTAACCGATTTTCAAAATTCTTTTTATATCCGATACTTACATTTGTCCTCAATATAATGCACTATTTTCCATTAAACAGAGTCCTGATTCCTTTCCACGCATTGCGCAACGCATGAATAATCGGATGAACCCTTCGGAGATGAATTCCGCGGCTGTTGTCGACACGAGGATCAAATGGCATCTTTCACCTCGTCATGAGAACGCAACTCATGTCCTTTTAGGTGCTCTTTCTCCTTTGGGAAGTGGTGAAAGTCGTAAGGTGAAAAGTCTTTCATCTTTGAACTGTAAACTCTGCAACGCTTCTGGGTGTTTAGGGATCGTATGTGGGCGAGCGTTATCGAGCAATAGAAGAGGGTCCAAAGCTGCCATTCAATCCAGGTGTTGACAAAAACCCCGGAATTTCTCTCTGACGGGTTCACCCAACTAGTTACGCGTTGACGCAATGCGTGGAATGGAATGGGGACTATGTCAAAAAGTGAATAGTGCATTACGCAGAGGACAAATATAAGTATCAGATACAAAAAGAATTTTGAAAATCGGTTATAAAATAAAAAAATTACAGCCATGGAGGCATTACTTTTCGACCCACCCTCATAGATGATGAGCGCATCAGGGTAAGAAAAGAACCGCACTATCCAAGCCTGTGGAGACTGCGATGATCTTGGTTTGCTTCTGTTGCTCTGGTCTGTATTCTGCAATGTTATGCAGCCGAGTGTCTGAATCTGCTGGATGACCAGGTCATTCCATTCTTGGACGAGTTTCTTTTTTCTGATCGAACTGGAGTGTTCAAGGAAGACAACGCTAGGATACACCAAACTTGAATTCCAGTTGGTGGTGGTTTTTCCACTGAAATTGACTTAAGCACTCATGATTCGAGAAAATACATTGATATTAAAAAAAATCCTTCTCTACATGTGTACCTATGTAAATAATTTTGTGAGGTTAACTACTCTGAAACGGCAAAATGTAGAACCGAAGGAAAATAATACACTGTTAGAGGGAACCTTAAATTGTGTCTTGACATGGTTTTTATGAAAATGGGTTATGTCTTTTATGATATAATTTTGTTAAAATAAATAAAGAAATGTTGTAGCATTTATTTTAGCGAATAAAAGTTATTAGAGTCACTATAGGCAGAGACTCCTTTCATTGAGACAAATTATTTTAGTAAATAAATTGTTTGCTACTGATGAGCTATTTTTGAGTGCAGGTCTTTAATCCTCCACCCCCATGTGAAATTTTTTTATGATTCGCGAAAATGTCTTGAACTTTCGCGAAAAAAATTCCCTCTGTACGTTTAATCTGTGCATATTCCTATTCACTAAATTTTGTGCAGGTGAAGGATCCCTGTGAATGTTCCCGGAATACTTTATTTGACCTATAAATTTTTATGTAAAATAAAGTTTTTAACCATTTAATATTGTTATTTCAAGCTATTATCCTTAATTTGTATAGATCACTTAAACAAAAGAAAGAAATTGCGCGTTTGTTGCAATAATAATAAATTAAATTAAATTAAATTAAAACCTTCTTTGCCAAAATGGAGGCTAGGTCACCAAATGGGAGATCCAAGAAAAGGGCGTAAATAGAATAATACAATGAAGAACATTACAATTATTTCCATATTCATCAAACCGTCGGTATTTATGCAAATTATGACGTCAATTAAAATTAAGTAACCAAAGTAAATCAGATGATTTAATTTCTGCATTAATAATCATATAAATTGATTTGAGACGAGGGGCATTCTAAAAATTTCTAGCCAGGAACACTGCACGCATCCCAGAAAATTTGTTTTATATTCTCCAAGTGCTTCACTCTATCACGGCTTTCACGATAGTTGCTAGAATTCCGTGGCTCTATCACATGGTCGCATGTAAGATATGAGCGTGCCACTTTGCATTGTTTTCACGTGACACAATTCTAAAGCTCGCGCACCACTAGAAAGACATAAAACACAATTCTAATTAGTGCTACATTTTTCTATGATTATTCCAAAGACAGAGAGATGTCGGCTTGTTTTGAAATTTTACAACAGGCATTTTCTGACAGAGCTCCAAATAAAGCCAATCTCGTCTTGATATCGCGAGTTGAGAGGGGAAAATGGGTCACTTGAAGACAAACCTCGTAGTAGATACACAAAAAATTCTAATTGCACATTTGTTCAATAGCATATTCCAAACAAAACAAAAAAAAAGTTCACCAAAATCCGATGAGTGGATCACTCACAATCCTCATTGCAAGCTCATTGGACCATTTCAAAGTGGCATACGAAACATGTCGAGTTGACTGCGAGACAAAATGATTCTAGGACAAAGTGAATGATGTGACGAAATGACCTGATAACGTTTTTGCTTCGAGTTTGTTTGTTTTATCAAACGCTAAAAATGTCCTCCTTAGTTTTCTCATCGAATAGGGTATATTTAGTGACGTGATGTTATTTTAAACTGAAGAGACAAAACAAAACGCGAACTTCTACCAAGGAAATTGCCGAGAAATTTCGACAGTTTTCGGACGATAATTCGCTCGCAGATAAGAATTTCTCCTTAAAGGTTTTAAAGATTTCTTCAGTTGAATGCGAGCTGAGGAGCGTAACAATTTTCCTCCCCTCGGAAAGAATGGGATAGTCTGAACATAGACAAAACAAAGCCAGCGAAATCATAAACAACACGATCCGTTCGTTATAATCTTCGGTCGCATGCAAGTAGAGAAGCGGGAAAAATTATAATTTTTGATTTGCGGGGTCAAATTCCAAACCCGATTCTGTAATTTTGTCATAAATCACTTTGTCTTTCAGTCAGCTGAACCGATCCAATTCGTCACATTTATTTCATTGCAAAAACTCAGGCCAACGATGAAAAATCATCTTTAAAGAATTTGCCTCATTCTTGTGTTTTTTTTTGTTTTTTTTTGTGCGCTGATTCATTTGCTTTTAGATTTTTTCTTTCACGTCACGTTTCCAAATTATGCATATAGGGACTGACATGTAAAAAGTAATTGGTGTGAAGAGAAGCGGCTGCAATGTTAAAGTATCCATATTTTAGAGCCACAAGGAAATTTATCAGGCCCCAAACTCTGAATAATTTAAAAGTGTTTCATTGATAAACAAATCTGTGGGTGAGAGAAAAAAAAATCTGAGATTCAGATTCAGCACAAAAGAAAGCGTACGGAATCAGGTCTTAACGTTACGAATGACTTTAAAAAGGTTTTTTTTTTGTTTGCCTGTGTAATTCAAACCATTCTTTTTGTCACAGATTTACTACTTCATTACTCAACAAGAACATTTAATTGTTATTATCAAAAATGAATTCGTTTTGTTAAAATGTATAGCAATTAAAATCAATTTTAAATTAAGACTAAAGCTACACAAATATATTTTTATTTATTTCCCAGTAGTTGGCCTCGCTTCGCTCGGCTGTGTGACGCTTGTCGTGCGTTGTCTTATTTATTAAAATCAGAAAAAAAATAAAATAAAAAATAGTATATTTTAAACCACATACTGTATTACAAAACATCACGATAAATCACATTTTTAGTGATTTATCACTGTTTCTGATCACTATTTTTGATCAATTTCCCTTGTTCTTGAGAAATATTACGAATACAAATTTTTATATTGCTTTTAAATTTTGAACGTGATAAAGCGACATTTAGTTGACCATGCGAAAACACTGGTTCATTTAAAAGAAAGCCTACATGAGAAAATGATTGTCCTTGACTTTTGTTTATAGTCATAGCTAAAGAAGGAATAATAAAAAATTGACGTCTTTTAAATACGAAAGGCAAATTGAAATCACTTGAATTCAAATCGATTCTTGGAATTATAACAATTTCATCTCTATTTGCCTCATTTACAATTTTTGCTTGAATTAAATACGAGATATGATATTTGAGATCTAAGATATGATGTGACTATTAAGCGAGTTCCATTGCATAACCCTTTTTTTGGATTCAAATTTCTTATCAGCATGACAATCATTCCTACTTTTATTTGAAGGATATGTGGTGGACTTAATGAATTCAGCATTTCTATCGTGACTTGATTAGATATTTGATCATTTGGATCTGCTATCACAGAGTCATTATTTTTGAATGTAAATTTTCTTCCTTCCGTTCGATCTATAATTTCGTTGTTCAATCTGAGAGCATCAATATTTGCTGAGAATAAGATTACTCGATTTGATAAATCATCAGATGAGAGTGATTGAACATCATCTCCAAAAATTGTAGAAATTTTATCAGTCTCAGGTGAGACAAACATTTCATTTGGAATTTCAATTAAATCACAATCAAAAATTCCAATTCTTAAAAATTTTCATCACAAACCATTAAGAGTTCAGATGAAAGACTTCTAAAAACGGAGAAGAGCATGTTGCATAGGTGGAAGGAATACTTTGCATCTTTTCTTAATCCGGTGACAGCAACAACTGAGGCACATGAGGTGCACTTTGGAGCGAAGAATAGTCACGATAGTATCACTGAAACAGAAATCAGATGGGCAATTAAGTCCCTGAAGAGTGGCAAAGCTGCAGGTGATGATGAAATCCGGTCCAAGTTATTAAAGGCCTTAAATCAGGACGGTATACTGTGGCTGACTCGAGTGTGTCAGGTTGCTTGGATATCTGGACAGGCCCCTAAGCAATGGCAGACAGGAATTGTGATCCGTATCTTCAAAAAGAGAGATTGGTAAGATTATGCAAAAACTGTCGTGGCAACTCTTTGCTCAGCATTCCTGGGAAAGTGTACGCTAAGTGTCTGGAGAAGAGAAGTAGGGAAATAGTCGACTCCAAACTATCGGGGGAACAGTGTGGTTTCCGACCTGGCCGAAGCACGACGGATCACATTTTTGCTCTAAGGCAAATCTTTGAGAAATCCTGGGAGTATGCAAAAGAGGTCTACGCTTGCTTTGTGGACCTCGAAAAAGCATATGACAGAGTTCCTCGGGAGAAGCACTGGCAAGTGTTGCAAGAGTATGGAGTGGATGGGCAATTACTGGTTGCTATCATGTCTCTGTACGAAAGCTCTGAGATGTGTGTCTGGATAAATGGCATTAAGTCAAAACCGTTCACCGTGGGTGTTGGACTCCGCCAAGGGTGCGTACTGTCGCCCCTCTTGTGCATTACCTTTATGGACTGGATAAACAGGAGCAGCCGAGGCGATGAGCGTTTTCGCGTGGACGACTGCCTGCTGGAGAGGTTGCTCTTTGCTGACGACCTTGTCTTCTTGGGGGGCGATGTACTGTCCGCCACCACAGTGCATCGACAGCAACTCCTTCTCACCGGAGCCTGGATTCGATGTGAGCGGTGGGCGACAAGCTGCGGTCTGGACTTCAATACAGATAAATTTGGCTGCCTATATGTCCCTCCGTACAGAGCCTTGCGAGAAAGACCAGCAACAGTGCTTATATGGAATAAAACAGTGCAGTGTACTAATTCCATCAAGTACCTTGGTTTTATACTGGATGCATAGGGAAGCTGGGTAGTCAACATACCTACCTCTGCAAAAGAGCGGTTACAATCGGAACAAGAATATTTATATTCGCAGGAAAATATTGGGGTCTTTCTACCAGGGCACGCAAGGCTCTGCTGATCAACATCATCAACCCCATTCTGCTGTACGGAGCGGAGATATGGGGCCAAAGGGCCATCAACATGCACCCAAGGAGGCGTCTCCAGACTGCCCAGCGACATTTTCTTTTGTCCCTGACGAAAGCCTACTGCACGGTCTCCACGGAGGCCCTGCAGGTCATTAATGGCTGCCCACCTCTTCATCTTCTAGCACTCCTCCGCCATAGATTACAGGAACACCGCCCTAGCGTCTTTCTGGAGTATGAGGCCCCATCCCGATTCACCTCCCAACCACCACCTTGGGAGGCCCGCAGCATCGAGGTACTGTGTCCTCCAACAGCAGTGCTGGCACCGACATTGAAATTTACACAGATGGGTCAAACATTGGCGGTAAGACACGAGGAGCCTTTGTTGTTCTGGAAAGCATCACCGTGGCTCACCAACAGACCTTCAGCTTGGCACCTAATTGCTCAGTTTTTCAAGCAGAGGTGCAGGCCATTAGGGAAGCACTGACGTGGCTCAATCAATCGAAAGTCGCGCCAGTGAAGTCGGTTACGGTGTTGTCAGACTCGCTGGCGGCTCTTAGAGCAATTACGAACAACAGAGGTTCCTCTGAGCAGACCATCGCTGCCAGGACTGCTTTACTGCAGGCAGTCGATTTACGCAGCATAACCCTATGATGGGTCAAACCAAATGCAGGCATCCCTGGCAACGAGCTGGCTGATGTGGCCGCAAAGAAGGCGGCATTGCGGCGGTCAGCCATCTTAGGGGCTCTCTGTACTGGGAAGCATTTAACACATGGCAAAGGGAATGAGATAACTCCACGAAGGGGAGACCGGTTCTCCAGTTTCTGCCGAGGGTTTCGACCGATACAATCGGCTAGCACCCCCGAACAATTCAAATGATCACAGGCCACGGTCCCTTCTTGGACTATTTATCGCGGTTTAAGCTCATTACAAATACGACAATCTGCCCTTGTGGATCCGGAAACTATTCTCCGAGTCACCTCTACGACGCCTGCATGCTCTCTGCAGTTCTAAACGCTTGGGCGATGCTCTACGCATCGCTTCAGCGACACAGCTACACGCGTCCATTCGCATACACGGCTTATTTGAATGCATTAATTATTAAAGATTTCGAAAAATTCTCAGTGAAAGCAATTGCGGCCACAACATTTGACTTGCCGTGGTAAAAGCGGTGTATAGTTTTTGCACATTAAATTCAAGACCGTGAATTTCAAGACCGGGGAGACGGTGTTTCATTGTGGCTTCTTTCAAGCCGTTTGGTCTTGGCTTCTTGCAAGCAGGGGCCCCAACCCAACAAGACCTTGTCCTCTTTGGGTCTTCTCGCACGAACCTTCAGCATGCATTAGACCAGTTTGCAGCCAAATGTGAGGAAGCTGGGATGAAGATCAGTGTGGCTAAAACTGAGGTTCTGGTCATTTCAAGACAGCCTGCTCAGTGCGCTCTCCATGTTAGGGGAGCCTCATTGAGACAGGTGGAGAAATTCAAGTATCTCGGGATTGCATTCACGAGTGATGGACGGCAAGAGAAAGAATTGGATGCTCAGATCGGTGCAGCAAGCTGTGTCAGACGTGAACTATGGCGATCTGTGGTAACGAAACGCGAGCTGGGTAAAAGAGCCAAGCTCTCAGTCTTCAAATCTATCTTTGTCCCCATTCTCACCTATGGTCATGAGGCTTGGATAATGACCGAAAGTGTGCGATCGCGGGTACAATCGACTGAAATGAGATTTCTCAGAGGTGTAGCAGTTGTTACCTTACTAGATAGAGTGCACAGCAGCACAATAAGGGAGTCTTTAAGTGTTGGGCCGCTACTTCTCAGTATTCAGAGATCTCACTTGCGCTGGTATGGCCACGTGATACGGATGCCACTAACTGGTCTTCCTAGGCAGTTATTTTCCAAGCCGGTGGGTAGAGACTACATGGAGAATCTGGGTTCGAGTCGCTTGGGTATTACCAGGGAGGACATGCGCCTGATGGCGGAAGATCGCGATCGCTGGAGATCCTCCATAGGGCTGCTGCCCCCGCGAACCTAACGGATAAGCGGATTTGAAAAGTAAGTAAATAAGTAATTTTGGCGTCGACTACTAAGGTCATTTTGCGAGCACAAATTTTATCTGTACGCAGCCCGGGACAAACACAAATCAACTAGAAAGTCTACGCCCTAGCCCTCTCGGCCGCCTGGCCGGCTAAAAAAAAGATGAACTCAGGGCTTCCGCTACTTTCCTATACCTTCTTCGGCAGGCTTATTAATTTCTTGTTGAAAATAAACCAAGCTGTCAATTTTGAAATTTGATTTTCCAAACCAAGCTTCCTCTTCATTTCCTACTTCGAATTGCACTTGCTCTTGATTTGGAAGATGAACTGGAAGTCTGACTACATTGTGTGATCTACAATGCATCTTATATTCCAACAAACGCCACATAGCTTCGCTTGCACTAACATATCTTGATTCTATGAAAGATTTGATTTTATCGTATAACAATTGTCTTTCTCCTGCCATTAGACCAATCTTTGCACAATCATATCCTTTGTAAATATATTTATAGATACAAATAATTGCCTGTAGAGATGTGCAAACTGCAACATTGATAGGACAATTGTATCGTAAAATATAAAACAATATATGGAACGACAAATCTGTTATCAACTTCAATATTTCTCACGATGCGGTTCTTTCTTGTCTTCGACGATAAATGGGATAACCTGTTGAATTGGCTACTGTTTTCATCGCAAAATCTTTTGGAAAATTTTTCTTCACTTTCCATTTTCCATACATTGAGAATTTGGATTAATTTGTCCGCAAGGCCCATGAATCATATATCTTTTAACAAACTTAAACAATCTTGAATCACTTTCTTTATCTGAAATTTCGGCACATACTACTCGATCGATAGATGCTGCAGTTTTGAATTTATCAGCCTGATAAACTGTGTTAAGAATGTGTGCATGTGGCAATCCTCTTTTTTGTATAAACATAGACAACACATTTTCCCAAAAGTTTTTTTTTTCATTAAATCATCCAACAAAGATTTCAACTTTAATTTGAATACTCTTGCAATCAAATCTGGTCTATCAGGTGAAGTTTCACCTCTCGAAAGATTCTCAGTAACTTCCTGCCAATTTGGATTTGACGTCACAGTAATGTACAAATCTACAGGTACAACTTTTGAAAATATTGTTATTGCGTCGTTACATCTTCCTCTCATGTTACGGGGATAACCTTCAAAAGTTGATGGAAGAATAACTGGAGTTCCAGCTGGAACATTTAGTTTTGCAACTACATTTTGAACATGATCAGCGTGTCCTTGGTATAATTCAGCTCCAAGATTTCTTTGATTCATTCTAATGAAATTCAGATCATTTGCTTCTACTTGCAAATAAGAATCTACTATCCATTGTTGACTTAATTTTTCAGAATTAATAATTGGGTTAAAATTTCCTCGAACTGCTGTTTGAGCTGATTTATATTGCAACATACTAACATTTTTATTTCCAGGATTTCTATTTACTTCCATATCCCAGATAACTTTCACATTACCCATTGAGCCTGCGCCTGGCAGTGGGTTTGAATCCGGCCTTGGGCATGGATGTTTGTGTTTGCCACGGGCTGCGTACTGTTATAATTGTGTAAAAGGCGCAAAATGACCTTAGTAGTCGACGCCAAATTTTCTAATCAACCAACCAACCATTGAGCCTGCCATCGAGGGTTTCCAAAGGGATAAAGCAAAGCAAAGCAAAGCATAGGTTATAGGATCTAGATATGGACTAAGAATGTTTATGTTTTCAAATTTGCCGTTAGGATTACTGTACAAATTTGATGGAGAGATTCGTATATCTCTCTCGACTGGTGGCTCACCATCGGCATCGTTGACAAATACCATAGCTATCTCATTTGCAGTTGGTGCATTGAATCTTCTTTACGATCGTGATTTCTTTTCATAAACATTGTTACAATCGGAATTTCATTACCGAGTTGTTTTGCTCGCTCTAATTCTTCCGCCTCCACATCTTTCATCATTCTAAATGTTTCTGCTTTTCTATTATTTTCTCTCATGAATTGAACAATTGTGTAGATATAATATCTTATCTCCACAATCAATTTATTTATAAAATTGAGAAAATCCCCAACAATAAAAAAGAAAACTTAAAAAAATAATAATGAATATAAAAACCCTACCCCTTCTCTGTTACAATAGAACTTAGCCAATAAAAGAGCAATGGCTTTTCTTTAGCATTACAATAAAAATTTATTCCACTTTAAAATGTTTCAATGGACTACATTTTTCATAAGTTCATTTACAACAAGTCTTAAATGCTGTGAACGTTATAAGTCCTACTCTTCTGAATATGCAGAGTACACAAGACCTTGTGGGAAGACATTGCAAATGAAGAAAATTCCAAATCGCAGAGATGAACAGCCAATTCTCCGTGAATAGTTCTGAAAAGAACTCTTGATTTAATCCGGAAAATCTTGACAAAAAGGCCCATTATGAAACAAGTTCCAATATATAAAAGCTTAAACGTTTTCGAGCGGCAACCACTCATCTTCAGAAGCCAAGTAAGTAAGGTGGAGTGTGATACAAACGAAAACTTAAAAAATTAGGAAAGAGCAAAAAAACAAAAAGGTCACATGGCATGACGTCATGAAACTTAAAAAGTATCACAAAATTTCAATAATACATTTAAATACAAGAACGTTGGGGGAACAAGCTACATAATATCTAATCTCCACAATCAATTTATTTATAAAATTGAGAAAATCCCCAACAATAAAAAAGAAAACTTAAAAAAATAATAATGAATATAAAAACCCTACCCCTTCCCTGTTACAATAGAACTTAGCCAATAAAAGAGCAATGGCTTTGCTTTAGCATTACAGTAAAAATTTATTCCACTTTAAAATGTTTCAATGGGCTACATTTTTCATAAGTTCATTTACAACAAGTCTTAAATGCTGTGAACATTTTTATTGTAATGCTAAAGCAAAGCCATTGCTCTTTTATTGGCTAAGTTCTATTGTAACAGGGAAGGGGTGGGGCACGGATGACATAAAACGGATGCGCAACTCGCCCGATTTTTCAAACTAATTTTAAGTGATTTTCTACTGCAACCACTAGAGGGGAACTCGCAGCCGACGAGAGAGAGACAGGCCTAGGCACTGAGAAATCTTCTAACTATAATCCAACCTTCATTGTCTCCATCTTGGAATTTAACAACACACCATTGTATTTTTTCGTTTGTTGGAAAAGTTATACGAGTGCACAGCATTTCGAAGAAAAATATTTCATGAATAATTTGAACCACTAAGAAAGTTTTATTTGTTGAGTTGTTTATTAATTTTTAGTTTAGGTCAAGGTATAAAGAATAAAGGTAGCGCCGTCCGAGAGAAAAACTGACTGTCGCCCCATCTGGTGTTGGTAATTGGAATATTGCCAACTTCATGACGTCACAAGGTCCAATCTTTAAAATCTATTATGGGGAATATTGCGTTTACACAGCAAAATGCCATCATGCGCGATTCCCACTTGCAATAATACAAAATATAATACAAAAGATAAGAATGTTTCCTTTTTCCGTTTCCCCAAAGATTCAAATTTAATTAAAAAATGGTTAATATCATGCAAATTGGATAAAAATATTTGTATCATAACAGCAGTGATTGCTCCCTTCATCCATTCCTGCTCTAACCATTTCAAAACTGACGTTATGAAAACAATAAATTCGTATATCCTCGTACATAACATTTACAACTAAATCATGGGATATTAAGGATTCTTTAGGTTACGTTAAGATCATCAGTTATAAATTCTGCATCAACTACATATTTACGATACCTAGCTTATGAGCTCTTGCTTGTAGCAGCGCCGGATTTATACTTTTCCTTAGGCCACTGACTTTCTCCCGCCCCTATTTTCGTGATCACTTGTAAGTAATGTAATGTAAACTAAAACTATTTAGGCCATAAATAATACGTATTTAAGTAGATAAGTAAGTACTGAATAGAATAGTCAAACTAATGAAATCCACCACCCCCTGAAATCTGCCGCCCCTTGGCCGCGGCCTATTGGCAAATCCAGTGCTGCAGCTATAACAGAACAGAAGAACATTCACTTGTTGCACCTCCCCTCCCATTCATCCGTTCTTGCTTGTAGTTATCTAACGAATTAAGACGACGATTATGAAAACAATGAATTAGTATATTCTCTGATTGAATTCGTATATCCTGCTATCTCAGAATCGCAGATTTCATTAGACGTGAGCTTCGATTCATGAGTTAACATAGGCCTAGGTATTTCTTTTCATAATCGTTGTCATCTTTAAAATCGTTAGAGTAAATCAATGCAGTTGTGATACAAATATTTTTATCCAGTTTGCATGATATTAAGCATTTTTTAATTAAATTTAGATCTTTGGGGAAATGAAAAAAGGAAACATTCTTATCTTTTGTATTATATTTTGTATTATTGCAGGTGGGAATCGCGCATGATGGCATTTTGCTGTGTAAACGCAATATTCCTCATAATAGGTTTCAAAGATTGGACCTTGTGACGTCATGGAGTTGGCAATATTCCGATTACCAACACGAGATGGGGCGACAGTCAGTTTTTCTCTCGGACGGCGCTACCTATATTCTTTATATCTTGGTTTAGGTGAAGTTAGGTATGGAGATATTAAATTCAATTAGTTGTACTTGAAAATATATTCTACATTTTATATGATAAAATAGGAAAGGTTAGCAAATACTTTTTAAAGTAAATTAGAAGTTTTTAAAATAACTCTTATTATAAAAATTTTATTAAATGTGCTATGTAGCGTAAAATATGATATGCAAAAATTTGCATGTGTAAGCGATAGAATTGTATGTTATATTTAATAAAATTATTTTATTCGAAAGAAATTTGTTTGTATTGACTACAAAAATTTAATTAATGAAGTTTACAAAAATAAATAACTTAATCAAATGAGCATATAAATTAATATATGTAATAATTAAAAAAACGTATTTAATTTGTGGATGAGGCTGCGAGGAGTGTTTATAAGCAGCCCCTGAAAGTTGGCTGCCAGGAATACTATTAAGCTGCCCCTGAAATTAGGCTGCCTGGAACACTTTTAATTTTCTACTGCAACCACTAGTTGGAGCCACTAAATTCAGTTTTAACGTAATCTGTTAGAGTGTCGTATCCGTTTTACCTCATCCGTGGGGTAGGGTTTTTATATTCATTATTCATTATATGGTGTAAGTCTCGATCAATGCAAACGCTGAGCTTCTGTATTTGCTGTTCTTCTTCTTTCATTTTGTTCATTTCGTTCATTTTGTTGTCTTCGAACATTTTCTCGTCGTACAAGTTCAATTCTGGCTGCAGTTCTTCTCAACTGCCTTGATTCAACGCTTTAGGAAGTATTTCTACGTTTTGGCATGATTTCAGTTGTGAGGAGACGATTCGAACTTAAAAAGTTAATTGAAAACAGAATAATGCAATCAAGATTCAGGAAAACAATGTAGGTTGTACGTTGGATTATTTAGGTGTGAGAAAGTATTGTTGGCTGGTTGTTAGATTTTGATTATCTTCTATCTATATATGTAAAGCACAATGTAAATACGTTTGTCCGGTTTTAAAATGCAACTTGGAAGCAAGCTATAAAGTTGAAATTTAAAATATAGCTGAGTAATATTACCATAATAATGAGAAAAATCTAAAACTAGACATAAGTCTATCAAAAACACAGAAATTAATAATCTTTAGATCTAAAAATAGACTTGGTTTATGTTCGTTTGCTTGGATGTGTGAACAATCAGCCCGTCGTTTTTGCATCAACAATTGGCTGGTGATGTTTGTAAGTTGCGTTAAAAATGGTTGATGAAATTGATACATGCCATAGGTTTCCATCACGGTCTATAGATATTCATGGTTATCGAGCTCTATTGTTAAAATGAAGCAAAAGTTTCTAGCTCCCGGTAGGGTAGAAACTCTATTGAAAAGTGGGGCTGCATGTACAATCGGTCCAACTGCGCCTGCAGCGCCGCCCTATCGACAGATAGAAACTTTACTTTCATTTTCAGTTTCAATGAAAAACTCTATCGCAGAGAAAGCCTGTGCATGGAAATGTCATACATTGTTGCATCATCTAAATACTGCATTGTAATTCGTATTTCTATCATTAATAAGCCCTGAATTTGCACTACTATGATGATGTAACAATGTATGACGGTTTCCGTGCAGAGGCTTTCTCTTTAGGAGGTGTTGCCTTAGTGCGATCTATGCGGCACCTGGCGCGATCTGTTTTCCTTAGCTTCTGGAAACAATAGAAAATAGCCGATGCTCGATGACCATGTATATCTATAGACCGTAGTTTCCATCTTAGATTTAGGAATCGTTATTTTTTCGTTTGTTGAAAACAATGAACTTTGCATTATTACTTTAAACAAGATTAGGTGACTATTTAGTCACAGTCTCCTAGCAACACCACCTCTACTCAAAGCCCTGAGCTCGAAAACGTCATACATTGTTACATCACCTACGGTTGATGATATTTCTACAAATAAATTTCTACCAAGCCCGAAATTGTCCCTACCGTAGGTGATGTAACAATATAAGTTTTTTCCGTGAGCAGGCTTTCTCTCTGGGCAATATTGCTAACACCTCCTAAACAGAAAGCCTGTGCGCTAAAAATTTATACATTGTTACATCATCATAAAAAGGCGTTGTTAATCATATTTCTACCAATAATAAGCCCTAAATTATGACTTGTTATGATCATGTAATAATGTATGAGTTTTCAGTGCACAGGCTTTCTTTCTAGGAGGTGTTGGTATTGTCCTAGAAACTACCATGCCTGAACATGACGTCAATGATGTATTGTTGAAGCACTGAGATTGTGACGTTGAACTAACTTCTGTCGTAGCCTACGTGAAAGACAGACCCTGGCGCGGAAAAGTCACCTGATCATCTTAGTCCGAGTAACAATGTAACCTTCATTGTTTCCAACAAACGAAAAATTGACGATAATTAAAATTCAAGATGGAAACAATGAAAGTTACATTGTTATTCGGACTAAGATGATCACCTGACTTTTCCGCGCCAGGGCCTGTCTTTCTCGTGGGCTACGAACTTCTGTAAAACAACACTCCTAAAGAGAAGGCCTGCGCACAGAAATTTCATATATTGTTACATCATCATACCTAGTCATAATTTCGGGCTTATCATTGGTAGAAATGCGATTAAAGATGACTACGTATGACGTTTTAACAATGTATGACGTTTCCGCGCTCAGGCCTTGTCTTTAGGTGGTGTTGTGTAAAAGCACCACCGGTTCGACGTAACAATGTTTTATATTTTCCATGTTCAGGCCTGGTAGTTTCTAGAAGGCCGTGATTTAGTGTCATTTCCTGTCTTTTTCGTCAGGTACGATGCTTGCCTTAATGATTGTCAAGGGAAATAATTATAAAAAGTAATTAATTAATAAAAATGATTATTATTTCTTTATTTATTAAAATCTTTGGAGAGATGTAAGAAATTATTCTAAAACAAATAAGAGAATACAACTTCTAGGGCTCAAATACAACTGCTCAAGCTTTTGCTGAAAAGGTGATGATACTTTCGCTAATGAGCTAATAACTGGAGAAAATTTATTTTTCGTATGGTTTTTGTAATGTAGTAACTTTCTTTAGAGAATAGATAGTGTTTATTTAAATGTATTAGAAAATTATAAAGATCTCAACTGATGGCATGAGAGGGCAATACTTGCTGCTAAAACTGATACTGTCAATATAAACAACCACATTCAGGACATCATTCCACGCTTGAGTACAACTCTATTGAAACGGTTACATGTTGATGAGGGATGTTGATGAGGCTGTAAACAGAATTTTTCGACTCTTTGAACCCATTTATGATATATTTTTTAATATAGACAGAAATAATTCAATACTCATGGCCTTTCTCTGATATTCTAAAATGTTGAGGATGCAATGTCGAATTTTCCTGGGCAAACCTAGATAAACAGAAAATTCCGATGCAAGCATTTTAAAGAATACTTTTCGTTTTTCCAAAGTGAATATTAACTTTAATAACTATAAGGATTTTTCATATGTACTTATTTATATTCAAAATTCACATATTGCAAAATTTCATCAAACAGCCAGCCCGAGCAAAGCCGGGCATATCAGCTAGTTTTTTTTTAAAAGTATTTTCCATTTATTATTAATGTCAATTGAAGGTTTGGCTAAGTTTTTATCATTTGTAATGATGATGGTTTCTTTTATTAATCTTTTTTTGTAACTATTCTCTTTACTAATGATTTTAACCTTGGTGTATGGTTTTGATTAATGCATTGGTTAACTAAATGATTGTTTCTATCTCTGTTACGAAATGCCCTTTCATATTTTTTTATTCGTATGTGTAAATGTGTTCACAATTGGTGCAAGGTATTTGGTAAATTATGTTGGTGGTGCCCCATTTTTCTTTATTAGATTGGCATATGTCTTTAAAATTTGTTTGTGTCATTTGCTTTTATATTGGTGGTTGTTTTTACTGCTTTTCTTTGTTATTTGTGGTATGATTTTTGTTTGGTATCTGTACTACGTATTCTATGTTAGTTTTCATATTTCTTAGGTTAATCGGAGTATTATGCAAGTTTTGATCGTAATTCTAAGATGTTCATTCATTTCCCTGGGATGGTTTCATTTGTTACCATTTATACCTCGATGAATAGAGCTACATATCATTTTTTATTTTGTCGAGATTTCTTAAAAACCTGCTTTTAAATTGAAAAAATGTGATGAATTTGTCATAAAATCGATTATTTTGATCAAAACTGATATCAATTATATTTGAAATTAAATGAATTTCAGTTGTCTATTATTGACCTATAGAGCATTTTTGTTTCACCAAGTTTAACTCTTATTAACTCTTATGGTTTGATCAGAAGTGAGGGAAAGTCAATGATAACGGGGACAGAATAAGTTTATTATAAGGTAAGATTGAATTGAAATTGAAATTGAAATTGAAATGGAAATTTTCAAAAACAGGCTATAATTTTGCAATGAAAAATCTGATTAACATCATTTATACCTCGATTAATAGAGCTAATTAGAAGATACATTTCAATTTTTATTTTGTCGAGATATCTTAATAAACCTCCTTTTAAATTGAAAAAAAGTGAAAAATTTGGCATGAAATCAATTATGTAGACCAAACTTAAAGTCAATTTTTTTAAACTTAAATGCATTTTAATTATCTATCATCGACCTTTTCAACATGTATGTTTCATCAAGATAACTCTAACGGTTTAGTCAGAAATGAAGAAAAGTCAATGATGACGGACAGAATAACGTTTTTATTAAGTAAGATTTATTTTTTTGGAAAACAACAATTTTTAATTCTAGAGGGTGACCCAAACTTATCCGGCATAATTATTTAGGAACATTGTATGGTTCAAATGGAAAAAAATGTCATTTAAACATTACATCTGGTTTCGATCGTGTGTGAGACATCGACGTCTGAACGATCCTGTCTCTCATAGAACTTGGTGTACCCTCAAAAACACCTCTCGATGTGGATGGCGCCTATGAGGAAATGCATCCGCATACAACCCACTAACGTCTGCAGCGTTACCAGCAGTAAGCCCATAGTAAAATTGAATGTTCGCATATTCTTCTTTTGTGAAAACAAACGCCATAATGAACTTCGACGTTGTGTTGCAGAATATGAGCAATTGCTTAAATCAACGGCCTTTCACACGTGTTACGACGAATCCTCTTCCTGTTTTGCATGCCAAACAGGAAGAGTATATTTAAGAATAAGTAGGTAAAAAACTCTAAATAAAAAAATAGACAAACGTTGATATCTCACACACGATCGAAACTAGATTTAATGTTTATAGGACATTTTTTGTTCCATTTGAACCATACAATGTTCCAAAACAATTACGCTGGATATGTTTGGGTCACCCTGTATGAATATGCACACTGTTTTAAAAAAAGAGAAGAGAAATGGTTTATATAAAAATAAAAATTATATTTAAAGGAGAATTATTTCCTACTGAAAAAATGCGCACTTATGACTTGAATATATTACATTATAAACTGAAAATGTACGGGTATAAACATTTTGACCGCCATAACCGTGTATTTTCATAGTGGCGCATAAAAATGTTAGAAAATTGAGTTTTTAATGATGGATGTAAAAGAAAAAAAGGACGATACATAAAAACCTGGAATAAAAAGCAAATTGGACACAGAATAGAAAGACCCTGAAAAAAAAAGCTGACGTTTCGGATAGAATCCTTGGTCCAGATAAAAAAAAAATGAGGTTTTATTTAGGTAATTAAATAATGAGAAGAAGTAAAGGTCTAGGATTATTATATGATACTATAGAACTAGATTTTAATAATTAAATTGTGCTGATAAATTGTTTTATCTATCAGGCATTGCTTTCTTTAAAAAAAAATTAAAAACAATATTTGATGGGAAAAAGTTTAAGACCTATCACTTCTATCACCCCCCCCCCCTCCCCATTTTAGCGGCTTATTCCATTTACATGATTAGCCAATTACTATTACGTCGCATGCAAATATGCAAAGTGTGGATAATTATTTGTAGTGCATACACCATTTCAAAATGACTTTAAATTGGCAAAATACAAGCCCATCTGTCAGAAAGGGCAGACTCGCCAAGAAGTGACAGACCTGCAAAACAACTCCTAGTCTGCACCGCACTATAGTGCGAAAGTAAAAGTAAGATGAAATATGTGAAATTAATGAAGAACGTATTGTAAATATCAGTCGGAAAAGTGTTTCACGCCGCTAGAATAATGATGGAATTCGAGTAACGAAACCTTTTATCTTCACCAAAAATCGTAAATCTAGACTAGACTTTGCTATACTCATTTTGTCATGGTCATCTAAAATGTGGCGGAAAATCTTGTTTTCTGATAAAAACAAGTTTCAACTATTTGGCAGTGAGAGAATAAAAAATATTCGACTGTGTTAATGGTCAAAGATTTATTCTTGCACATCAATTGCCAACAGAGACAATTACCATTTATCGCACTGATTGTGTGGGAGCATTTTCTTACGCTGGATACATGACAACATACATCAAATAAATGACATTACGGATAGATACGTACACAGAGATATTCTTAAAGATAAGAAATTCCAAACAGAATAGTAAATATCAGGTCATTTAATAAATTCTTGCTTATTTCAGCAGCCTGAACCACTTACAAATATTTGCATCTTTATACCTATTCTTTTGAGAAGAGTCCTAAGTGAAATTACTTTATCATAGTCATAAGCGGTAAATGAAAGGTCAAAATTCGAGCAACATTGTTTTTTGAATTCAAACTGTCACGATACAACTGAGACATCCTGAAATGTATGTTTTGCGTATGCCAGGATGCTTTGTCAACATGAAAAGCTCAATTCTGATTTTCAAAATTCCTAGATGGGGATGACTCCGTCGAAGATAACACCCACTCTGGACGACCGCCTGCTGTTGATGGAGATGCACTGGAGGCAGTTATTGCGACTAATCAATGCCAAACCTGTCATTCATTAGCACAGTGACAGAGGGAACTGTGCATATTCATTTTCGCATACAGGGAAAAGTTAAAATATTAGATAAATGGATCCTCCATCAGAGACCGCTCTAGCTTTCATGCCGCCCCGGACGCATATTACCGACTTTTGCATTGCTAGAGTTTATTAGGACTCTTATGCGTTCTCCTATGATGTCAGAAGTGGTCTGATATGGATAACTACGTCATCCGCAGCATGACTTAGGTCCTTCACACACGAAGCGACTAAAAAGAAATAAAACTAATCGCCAACCAGTTACCAACTCAAATCGCCAACCAGCTACCATCTTTGAATCGCACACGACGCAACTGAAAGTTGACTCAACACGGTGACTATCCTGATCGCGTTTGCCCGTTTCGCGTGGTTGTTCTACCATTTTCGCAGTTTCTACCAAAGAAACTAGAAACAAATCGCCGAGCAACTCTGCATGTCGAGTTGCTGATGACTGATCACCAACGCGTTGCAAACTGGTTACCACCTAGTAGCGCCGTGTGCGGCTGCTAATTGAAATTAACGGGCGGCAAACTATTTAGCGACTGATTGGCGATTTAAGTTTGCAACTGGTTTCTTTTAGTCCCTTCGTGTGCGCAGGGCCTTAATAATATTTTTATCTTTAATTTAATCGTTTTTTGAAACAGATGTCTGTGTTTTATCGCAAAATAAATTTGCTTCATTTTTTTTATATCGCAAAATAAAATTATCCAACATGATTTTACTTCAACTGATGAATTTCGCATTCTGTTTATTATTCGTTCAATGCTTGTGAAAAGGCTTTTAAGAAACTTTTTTTTAAATCGAAACAAATATCCAAAATTTCATTTTTATGAACTCTAGCAATATAAAGATTGGTAATATGCGCTTTGGACAAAAAGACAAACTTCCCCCTTTAAATATATACTTTTTAAAACTATATAGGGTGTCCCAACGGTACACGTCCAAAATGAAAAACTGAGTAAAGGACCTCAGTACTTATGAGAATCATCCCCATGTATGTATCCGAAACGTTGTTATTATTATGGAGATATTATGGATTTTGTGATTTTGTCAGTAACCTTACCTTATTCCATTAAAATGTGTGTTTTCGGGAATGTTTGTCTATGGAGAAATTTAGTCAATGGAATTATATTCTCTAATTATATTCTCTGGGCAAAGTAATATTCAATTTCAGAAAATGGACGACGTGTTTCGAGCAAACACGTGGCTGGATTTACATGTTTCGGGCACAGACGTGACCGGATTGACGTGTTTCATGTACACGCGTGGCCGAATTTTCATGATTCCCCACGAAAATGACCCATATGGGTATATTTACCTGTCTTAACTGCATGCATACAATTTTTCATAAATCAAGCTTAAAGTAGGAAGTTCTGAGTTACTGTGAAGTTTCAGAAATCTTTGATGATGAATCTAAACAAAATAAATCAGAACAGGAGCCCTGATAGGTATTTAATAGACTGTTGAAAAAACAGTACATGTAATTGATTAAAAAAAGCATGCAATTTTAAAGCTAAAAATAGGAGTTTCATAGTAAAATTGATATTTCCTCTCGGAACAGCTAAATCATCCTAAAGGTTTCTACAGGTGGATTATTGAAAACCTACACATATTATTTGGAAAACATGTCATTACAATAACTGTTCGAAGTGTCTGCCACCAACTTCTACACACACTGGCCAATGAATTAGAAACCCGTGATGAATTACTGTACTGATATGTAAAGCAGAGTCACAGGACAGAAACGATTGGGATATGCAAAAGAATGGAATCATGTGCGGTACGTGCTCATTCCAAGCTGCAGGTACAGCTTAGGAACCAGGGTTGCCAACTTACCGGTTTTTAGATGGGAATATTTATTGTTGGATATTGTTATAATACAAGCTAAACAATGCACAAATGTAATAATTATTACACGGTTGACAACGCTGGTAGGAACAAGCTGCAGCTGCTCAAGTTGAGCAAAATGGGGAAAAGCGGACCTGTCAAAGGTCCAAAAAAAGAGTTATTGTGGGAGCCCGTCTAGCTGGAGCTACGATTTCCAGGACAGTACAACTGACCATTATCTGAAAAGGTCAGGTCTCCAAGGTGTTCAATGCGTGGAAACGGATTCCACAAGTGTTGTCGAAACGGCAGAATTGTGGATCAAAAACAATCAACACAGACAGGGACCAACGTCTTCTGAGACGGATTGTGCGGCAAAACCGAAGGTCTACTTTGGAGCAACTGACGGCAGATTTCATCATCACAACCCATCTCCTCCAGAACAATGCGCCGAGAGTTTAAGCGAATAGGGATGGGAAGTCGCATGCCAGTGAGGAAGCCCATGGTGTCAGTAACACACCGAAAAGTTCGTCTGCAGTGGTGTAAAGAACGGTGTGACTGGACAGCAGACGACTGGAAAAAGATGATGTGATCGGACGAGTCACGCTACACATTGTTTTGCACCGATGGCTGACAGAGAATTTGGCGGCATGAAGCCCCATGAAGCGATGGACCCCTCATGTTTTGCGAACACAGATCCAGCTGCAGGAGAAGACGCCATGATATGGGCCATGTTTTGTTGGTATGGCAAGGGTCCCCTGATATTCCTTGACAGTCGGCTAAAAGCCAAAGACTACCTGAACATTGTTGCAGATCAAGTCTATTCTACAATGGTGATGGGTTCTTCATGGACGACAATACTACTGTCCATCGAGGAAGAATTGTTCAGGAGCGGTTTTCTGAACATGACACCGAGTTGCAACATCTGCCATAGCCAGCGCAAAGTCCGGATTTGAATCTGATCGAGAATGTTTGGGACATGTTGGAAAGAGACATTCGTCGAAGGCATCTGCTTCCTTCTACTCTGCAGGACCTGAAGGTCTCTCTGACGAATGCATGGTCTGCGATTACCTTACCTGCATTGTAACGCCTTGTAATTACAGCCAAAGGAGGGTCAATACCATATTGAACGAAGGTTTCTAATTCATTGGCTGGTGTGTGTATATCTTCGAAAGGTTACCGACAAAATCACAAAATTGATAATATCGTTAATAAAATCATAATAGTAATATTTTAGTTAAATTACATGGGGATGATTCTCATAGGCATTGAGGTCCTCTACAACAATTTTTCATTTTGGATGTATACCGTTGGGACACCCTGTATATCTTTTATTTTAAATAAAGATCAATTGGTTTTAAATTATAATAAAAACGTATTATATTTAGAAAGAAACATTCAAAATAAAATTAACAGTCAAGTAGCACAAAACAGTAAAAATTAAAATGTACTTGTAACTGGTTACAAATTGTTATTCAGATGCATTTTTAATATACAGTCTAGTCAGATTAATGTGACTATCCCCTACGTTCAACTTCGGTGGAAAATGGTTACATCCAGAAGGTACATACCAGTATCAGAGTTGGGGGTGGGGGGTATAAGAAGAGCGTCAGAGGGAAGCAGAAAACATTGCGTCTGTTTGAGTCAGGGCGAAACTTTCACCATTTATTCGACCTCCATGATAATTGGCTTCCGAGCCAAGGGAGGCAGTATTACTGAAACGGCTAGTTTTGGTAACTGCTCGCGTGCCGCCGTGGTGAAAATGTACTGTGCATAGAAGAATGGCAATACCTAAAATCAGCGACGTGCTAAATGTGGGGCACCATAGGCCATAGCTGACAGAGGTGAACGACGGCTACGGAGATGCGTGCAAGCGAAAAGACGTGCAACCTGGACCAACTCAGATGAACCTGGGAGCTACCAACCTGTATCTCAACAACAGCTGGGCTCCGCAGCACAATGCTGTTCACCGGAAACAAAGACTGACATTTGCTTGCCAGTATCGCAACTGGACAGCAACCAACTGGCGAAAGATGTTTTTTCCGATGAATCATGGTTTATGTTCCATCGGACAGATGGGCAATGGCATGTACGGCGTTCAGCGTCAGAAAACAAACACCCTGCAACACGTGCCGCAAGAGTCCAGGCCGGAGGAGGAGGCAGCGTTATGCTCTGGGGAATGTTTTCATGCCATTTTCTGGGTGCACTCATCATTGTGGACGGCACCATGGACCAATGGAAGTACGCATCTGTTCTTTCGGACCATGTCCATCACTACCTGCATATTGTGTTTCCTCAGGACGATGGCATCTTCCAGCAGGACCATGCGCTATGCCGTGCAGCGCGCAGTGTCCGTGCATAGTTCGAAGAGCACGCGGATGCGTGTACGGTGCTCTCTTGTTTGGTTGTGAGAGCTGATTTTGTCCGATAATGATAACCCAGTTCATGTAATCTGTTTCTTAGTTTTTTTGTCACTCACTTTCACATCTGACTTAGCCCATTCACTGTTCATGTCTTTGGAGGTCTGTTTTCTTACGTTCTTGCACAGCTTTCTCAATTATCGATCTTGTCTCGGAGTTGTTGCCTTTGCTCTTCTACTTCCTTTTTGCCTCTTAACGGATCCTGTGGTCTTAAATTTCTTCCCTAAGTTGGAAACTTCACTTTGTGTGCATCCAAAACACTTGGCTACATCCTACTTGTCGCCGCGTTGCAAGTTTTCAGTTATTCTTGTTTTCATTTCATCGGACAGCTGTTTTTTTGGAGCCCTTATTAATGGGGGTCGACATTAAAATGAATAATAAAATGTGTTGATTGCTATAATGGAATAGCTCATTTAACAGAAAAGAGAGGTAGGTGAAGAATCAGGAATATAAAATGCAATTTACACGTGAAATGGCACATATTAGTTTCTTATTTCTCAAGATTATGCGTATTAGTTTTTATTTTCCACAGAAGAGTTACTTCTGTAATTTTAATGAAAATCCAACCATTAGAAGTCTACATAAAAAATGGGTTATGAAAATCAAATATAGCTCTTTACCAATAAATTATTTTACAAATGATTTTACGAGTAA
>JAHWFO010112859.1:924440-946919 GCA_023313115.1 Rhysida immarginata | reverse complement strand
GTAATAATAACAAACAAACCATGGACCTCCTCCACCGAAATCCTAAGGACGATTAACAAAACTTACGCTAATGTAAGGACGAAGAGAACAGTAACGGAAGGGTAAGTACGGGGAAGGGAGGACAAGACGGACCGACGAATGCATACACGCAACAAAAGGTACTGGTGAGGGAAGGCGGATACAACATGGATGAGGTCCTGAAAAGAAAACAAGAATAATAGAAAGATGATATCGTGCTACAAAGTATTATAAACTTTCATTTGGAAAGTCTGATAACAATACAAATAAGGAATTTGACTCTTAAAATATTCATAAGCTAAAATTAAGGTTTAGAAAAAAAACCAGTAAAAAGTTCGTTTAAATTCGGCTAAATGGCCATAACATTGCAGAAAGAACTTTTCAGAAGGGTTTATCTTTGTAGGCAATCGAACGGCATGATGACGATTCACACGTCAACTCAAGTCTTACGACGAACAAGCGAAGCTATCTTGATACTGCGACGGAAAGCATTATTTCAGAAATCCAGATAAACACATCTTATCTTGGACGGGAAAGACTTTGCCTAAGTCCGATAAATTGAAATCGATAGACGATCCAATGTATAATTGATGCTCAACCAATCATAGGTACAGAAAAGAACAAAAAAAAAACGCCACCAAACGACGATCAACTTCATACTGAAGGATTACGAACAGCAAAGTCTCGAAGGCGAACCGGAGTCAGACCGGTAAAATCATAATCAAAGATTGGATGACTGGACGAGTAAAAAAAAAAAAAACAGTTTTCCAAAGTAATAGCCATCTCTAAACCCAAGAGGTGGCAGAAGAATCGGTGTTGTTTCCCCGGAGATCGAGCTGAATCTGACCAAGCTAGCTATATTAATTTTTTAAGAAACTTACGAAACCAAAAAATTTAAATAACATGCGCGCGCGACAGGCTATCCGAGTTCACAGAAATGAAGATAGTCAGTTACTCTAGGAAAACGAGCCGTTCAATACAACGTCACTTAAACAATAAAAACAAAAGAAAATAAGAGAAACGCGCAAGTGTTTAACAATAGAGATAACGAGGGACCTCAGTGAAAGAAATACAATTAATAAAAATTATATTATTTGCAAAAAATAAAAAAAAATCTATTCTAGCTTCTAAAAGTTAAATTCCTATTAAAGTCAAAAAAGCGCAATATAAAAAATTAATGACAAAGAACTGAGTTTTCTCTTAATAATAAACAAAGAAAGTAAATTCAAAAAAAACACGTCATAAGTCGTGCCAAAAAGAAAGGGACTCTTAATCAGTAAAACTTAAGAAAAAGAAAAAAAAACAATCCGAAAAATATAAGACGAACGAAACCGCAATTGATAAACGATGTCAAAAGGGATGGTATCGAGACCACGAACGAGACGATTCCAATAAACGGAGCAGGGAATACTTATTAACGCTAAACGCTTAACTAAATGACTCGTCGAGAAAGTCAATAAAATCAAAAAATCCATCAAGCGCTAAAAGGAAATTCTCCCCGGGAAGAATAACCGAAGACGTGAGATGTCGCAATCAATGGCATAAGACGCGAAGGATCGCGATCTCGGACGGCATTTAAAATAAAACCCGAGGAAGAAAAATATAATTAACGCGAGGAAAATTAGAAAAAATAACTTCTCGAACGAAGTATCATTAACCAAAAGACTAACGCGAACCGAACGCGTCAAGTGATCCCTTTAATTTAAAAAGATAAGGAGGGGAACCACAGTAACCTCCGTTAAAAATAATAGTTGAGCGTCAGGTCAAAAGACTCGCACCGTAGACCGCCGATGCTCGCATGGTCGAGGAAAAAGGGGTAAACATATCCGACACCAGGAATATCGACGAGATGCGAAATAACAAAAGCACGACGTTGGAAGGGAACACGTAGAGTGACTCCACAAGGGAAGAGGGAATTTTTACGTACTAGGCTCAAATAAAAAATTTTTTTATTAAACCAGAGAAGGTAGCGGCACGTTACAGTAGCTATGCGTGCGTGGAATGCTTGCAATAGGAAATGGAGTTTTTCAGACTCTGTCGTATCGGTTAGGGCATTAGTTAAATGCCAAAACTTGGTAATGAACTCAGTAATGTTCGATCCTCTTAGCCGTAACTTCTGTAATTCGGATCTTCTTGACATTTGAGTCTGAACACCTGAATAAGCAGCGATAAGCTTTTGACAAAACTCTAACCACCTCATTAGCGGTAATATTGTTACAAGTGACATAATCCAGTCAGCGGCGGCTCCCTTAAGAAAGGCAAAGACAAATTGTATGCACTATTCGTGGGGAATACCTTTACATGTTGCGACCAATTGGAAATGCTTAATAAAGGCTTCAGGGTCATCTTTCGGATTACCCGCGAAAAATGGACATTGTATACAGTCAAGGCCTTTTTGAGCTGGCGTAATATGGAATTGCTGTACTATTTCCGTCAATTTTTTTATGATAGCCATGACACAATATAAAGTTATCAACACCTATTATATCCTTTAGTTACGATTAAAATAAGATAAATGTAATAGGTAAACAGAAGTGTGGAGGTAGAATAGCGTACCAACGAGAATTTATAATTCAATAAATTTTATTCGTAAAATATAAATAAAATGTTCTATTTGATTTACTTATTCTTTTGCGTTTGTTTGGAGGAATGATTATCATTGGCAGTAAAAGCCTAGGTTAATTTCTTGGCTTAAAAACACAATAAAACAATACGCAGTGGAATATAAATTAAGTAATAAGGAAACCTCTTCCGCAACTGCCGGAATGTTGGCCCCAAAACAAACTGAAGCACAAGTCGGGTAAGCTTATCTTCCGTGGCGAAACATATACCTATCTTACTCTTTGAAGTTAAACACTGGTATTGGATTAAATCGCCTTTCATTGGAAGTGGTCTTCTCTCAACGTCAACATGGATGAAGTGGCAAAAGAGAAATTAGGAAAAATGATCTAAATTAGAATAGGAATTAAAAGATATCCTTAGCATATAGAACTACAATTATGCAATTTATTCTATTGATAATACATTAATAGGAACATCCAATATGCAATGCTATTTCCTTTTTCTGTTAAATTTCAAACAAGCCTAAATCAAAATAGGCGTTATCAAAATAAAATACTATTATACGGCTACTGCCCAAAACACTTTCAAGCTTCCAATAAGCAATAGCTTGAACTTTCATAAAGAAATATCAATAAGTCAACTTAGACGAACCCGGCTCCAATTTTCCGACAATAACGCAATTCTATCTCAGGTTAAATGATGGTTTTGATATATCCAATTCCTTTATTCAAGAAACCAATTATATTGCAAGAGAAATGTCCTACGGTATTAATTCTCTACAGAATTATTTCCACACAGGTAAGGTTTATTTGCATTGTCCGTTCAACGAAAGAATTTTTTTGCCTTAGTGTTAGCCCATTGACGTAATCGAGGGGAACAGGTATTTCAATTATAGATAATTTTCCTTGACTAATAATGGATAATATTTCCCTTCTATTACAATTCTTAATTTTCGCTGATAAAAGTTCTTTTTGCTCATTACACAAAGCTTGAGGAGACTTAGCCAAATATAAATGATTACTGACCTGAAGCTTATGCATGGAATTGTCCGACGTCCATTTTATCGTTATCACTTTCACCTTTAATTTTGTCTCCGCCGTATGAGTCTTTAATTCCATCTAAAGTCGAGCCTCCTTCTCTAAAGCTATAGATTTCTTTACGAGCCTTCACTTTCTGCCAGAGTTCTTCCTCTCTTCTCTCCCTCCATCCTGTTCGCTCGAGTCCGTCTGTGCTCCTCCTATCGTTCAGTTCTCGCCTTCTCCACCTCCAAACAAACTTCACTAGCGCCACCTCTTGACAAGATTCTCCAATTCTTGTTCCAGAAAACTTTTATTTTCTGTTTTGAAGCTCGTAACATAGATTAGTCGCTAAAAGTGAACATCTCATTTGATTGGTGGAAAGTGGCTATATCCCATGCCAGTTTTGTACTGATCATAATTCCTGATGATGAGATTTACTTGAAACGCTTAGAACAATTATAAACCACTACCATATCGCTATTTCCAGACCTTTATTCTTCGATATTTTTAAATCGCCCTACGTGAATATTAAAAGTTTCTAATGGACCATAATGATACCACGTACCTTTGAACCAAGTTGGTCTATCATTAATTTTACCTTATATTCATATATTTTACCTGACACATCATTCTAAGTTGTTTGAAATATTACATGCCATATTTTAGCATTGAAAGATCCAATGTACCATAATGGTTCTCTAAACTAGGTTCCTTGAAACCAATTTCGACTATCATTGTTTAACGTTATATGCATTCATGACACATGATTCCAAGTCGTTTGATATATTATAGGCAAAATTTTAGCATTGCAAGTTCCAATGAACCATTATGGTTCCACTAAACCAGGTTCCTTGAAAGTAGTTTTGACTATCGTTAATTCTACTTTATATTCATTTAGGAGACATCATTGCAATTTGTTTGATATATTACGTCATATGTTATCATTGAAAATTTTTGAGCTTGTCCTAAGGGTACCATTAGAGCACGTGCCGTTGTTTTGATTACAACCATTTTCAAAATGGTTTATTTCGTGAACCATATTTATCAATTGGCAAAATAGTAACTTATATGTGTTTCTATCTCGGCATTATGATTTGTTTGCTAGATTACTTAACATATCTCTCCATTGAAAATTGCTAGGTGAGGTCGTAAAGGTACCATTTGTGCACGTGCTATTGAGCCGATTCAGATTATGTGTATGACTGATTCGTGCCATGTACCATATTCACTGCTGACGAAAATAGTAATGAATAACCGCTTCTATGTTGTCATTACAATTTGTTTGATGTATTATCAACTATATCTTCCCATTGAAAATTGCTAGGCGGGAAAATAGAGGTACCATTTGTGCACGTGCCAATGAACCAATTTAGAAAATATATATGTAATTGGTTCATGCCATGAACCATATTAATCGACTGAAGAAAACAGACTTTGAAAATCTTTCAATGCCTCAGAGGATTAGAGTTACATTCAGACAGACATGTTTACCCACACCGATAGCAAATGGCATTTTGGTATTTAATAAATTGCGCAAAATAATCAAATCTTGTGTCAATTACTGTAGACACAAAAAAAATCATGTTTCTGTGGAAAATGCTATTTTAGCTGCACAATGCACACTCAGTATTCATTGTCATCTCCTTAAGATTGGCTGATATTCTTCATGGTATGGAAGATATCAGCTTCCTGCATGTTTCTGGTGTTTTTATTCCATGCATCCTGCACCTGAATTCTTAATTTATCCATTGTTGTTGGTCCTTCTTTACTTTTCAAAATTCCCCAAATATTCCCTATTGGGTATGTCTGGAGGATTCACAGGCCATTCCATAACATTCACTCGTTTTCTTGCAAGCTATTCCTTGATTGACTTTGCTGAGTGGCAGAACACACCATCCTGTTGAAAAATGCTGCTATGACCAAGGGGAAATGATGCGATTTGATGGAAGTAGGCTGGTTGTCAAAACACTTACATATTTCTCAGCAATCACAGTTCCGTCAATAAAATGTAATTTCAGTTCCTTTGGCATTTACACATCCCCGGACCATACATGATGCTAGAAAATTAACACTTCTTTTTATATAACTAGCCTCATTCATTTTTCTCACCAATTTTACCAACTTTGGTTACCCACAGAAAGTTGAAATGTGAATTCTTCACTAAATACCACTTTGTTCCAATGTTCAATAGACTAATGAGCTCGCTCTTTTGCCTACTTCACATGTTTAGATTTTTGCACCTTTGTGAGAAATGGTCTTATTTTAGGAATATAAAGTTTATACCCAAGTTGATGGATACGGCGACGTGTGGTACATACTGATATAGTTCAGCTCAGTATTTTAAGCAAATCTATTTTCTTGATTATATCATCATGACTAGAAGTTGTTTTAGTTCTCCCTGTTGGCTTCTTAATTTCCACATTGCTGACTGTTTTAAACTGGTTTACTGTTTTGTGAACTGCACTTTTGGATATTTTAAATTTTGCGGCAATTTTTCTGATTGATTCTTTGTGTTTTTGGCATTCAATTATGCCTTCTGGAATTTTGAGTAGTATTGCTATGGTTGAAGCTTTTTTCTTAATTAAGTTATGTAAAATTATAAACCTTATACCTGTAATTCGATATTGAACTGATCCTTATGCAAACTACCTCATAGAGAATAAATTTTAGATTAAAAATAGCTTTGTCCACAGTATTATGATTTTGTTTTGTGTCTACAGTATTTGTATGACTATGAGTGCTCAAAATTTTTCGTTTTCGTATTTATTTTGAAAGAAACAAAATTTGGCACTCTCTTATTTTGCAAGCATGTATTGTAGCTTCAATTGAGTAACTTATTTCAATTTGGTGGAAATCAATGATATACATGTTTGAGGGATTCCCTTGTAGATCGGAGATGTTTTATTAAACACTAGCAAAGGTACCCGGCGTTGCCCGGGATAATTACAATTGGATGTAAACAGAACAATCTCCAAAAATTAAATTACAAATAAACACATGAAAATGCTTAGAATTAATATAATAAAAATTCTTAATGAAAATTCGAAAAAAATCTTTTTAAAGGCTCACAATGACTGGACCTCTCCAAGGATGCCACTGCTAGTCTAAATAATTTCTTACTCACGTAATCTTACCTCAGATGTATACTTAGTGTTGTTGCAATTTCCACTCTTCTCTCGATGTGTTGAAGCAAAACTTGGCCATTTATCACTCTGTGCAGTCTAGCGGTCGCCAATTCTTCTATTTACTTGCTTCCCATTTGCTCAATACATCACGGAGCTAAAGGAGTGCTTCCTCTGTCGTCTTTCCACTCTTTCTCAATAGTCTGCTAACTCTCCATTATCTCCAGTTACTGATCATTTTTAAAGATTTTCAAGAAATTGTTAAGTACTAAGAACTCTCTTTTCTAAGAAAAGCCTGAATAACAGGAATTCTATGAATTGTTACAAATTGAAACTTATTCATATAACATCATCATTTTATGTTTATTGTTATAATTCTTGGAGAGATTGCTTTAACAATACATCATCATTCTGTGCTCATTGTTATTGGTGAATTGCGCGTTGATACCATTGTTGATACCTATTGTTGTACAAACTTTGCCTTGCATTGTTGGTCATGAGATATATATTGTTGGTTCATGCAGTGTGTTTGTGAATTGCGTGCTGATACCATTGTTGATACCTATTGTTGTACAAACTTTGCCTTGCATTGTTGGTCATGAGATATTTCTCATTAATATGCCTTGCCATAACCATGAATATCGATTTTTTTATCGATATTTATTATTTTTCCGAAATTTGAGGTAGACATTGACCTTACTCATGCTTTGAAGGTCATGTATGCGAAATTTCAAACTTTGCTGTCAGACGAGCTCTCTGATTTAAATTACAACCAACATGTAATTTAAATCAGAGAGCTCGTCTGACAGCAAAGTTTATACAAGTTATCTTTTCCTGTAGATTACATACTTCTTTACTTAAAACAACTTTTTAAAATAATTAATAGGAAATCGAGGTCAGCTACACATTAAATTTGATCACATACGTACAGGCTATCTCAAAACTTGAAAACTCCTACATGTATTTCAAAATATCACATATGTACAAGTCAAATGAATTTTAAAGTCTATTTCAGTTAAAACCAGGTGAAAACAATCTCTACTCATCAAGATCGGAATAAAACTGTAGATTTGTATAAAAAACGTACAGACAGACACACCCACCCACAAACATCCTTCTTTATATATATAGATAGATAGATAGATAGATTTTCTAAAGGAAACCACTGTGTGATATATAAGTTTTTTCAGTTAGTTTTTGGGATGAAAAATATTCATAATTAGTTATAACCAGCCAGACATGTTGCTTCCTTTCTTCTTTGTGAAAGACAGGGTTGATGTCCACCTCTAAGACATCTATGATGTACAGGTATTCACTGAGCAGGAAAGTAAAGCTCCTGAACCCATTTGCATTTTTGGGAATTTATAGCACGTTTTAGGAAATCAATGCAACCCTATACAAACTAACTGCTAGGGTTGAATAAAGAAAAGGAAAACGAAGAATATCCTCTGGAATATGTGGGAGGAGACGCAGGAGATCCCAGAGATGCTATAATAGAAACAGTCAGGTGGATGGGATGGGGGGAAGGAGTCCTTAATGAACTCAGATTGACCCCTCCGAATGACCCCTCAGATTTTAGCATGTGACATCACAAGGTTGTCACGTGATTATTGGACTCCTTCCAGCCTCTTTTAACTATGTAAACCCGAGAGGAGAAAATCAGTGTATCCCCATAGATGAGACGTGCATCATCAATAAGCTAGCGGCTTTATAATCAATTACTTTGTCCGACTTCTGCAGGCAGCATCAGTGGGCCCTGGATCTTAGCAATCCAGAATTTCCTGCAAAACCCATTGCAGTCAACCCAGCTGTTCTCTAGAATTTTGACAGAGACATTCTAACTTTTTTAGTTTACTTATTTCATGATTTATCCACGTTACCTAGATTTACTTATATTCGCTCGAGTCCGAGGTCTTTTTAACAGGTTAGAAAGTATGCACTGACAATGGTCCATCATAAATTACAAGTTTTCCAAATTCCGCTCATTCGCAATACTCAGAAGTAAAAAAAACTTTTACAAAGTAATAAAGATTCCATTCCCAGACAGAACCAAGATCCACAAAGCAGTTTCATAACCAGCTGATACCACTGCAGGTAAGCTTTATTCAACTTTGGCCAAAAATGCATATTCTTTTAATATGTTTAAATTGATAGATTGGTGGAATTAACAGTGCTTTATTGGTTTATTATTTTTTTTTTGCTATAGCTAGTTGGTTCTTTGTTAGTATCCAAATATATGGTTTTATGTATTCTTTAATTATCCTATCCTTGAGTAGAATAAATTGATTTGTTATTGTTTAATTGACTTTTTTATCTATGCTTCCTAAATTCTTTAATGGCATCGATCTAATGCAGAGAAATGTTAAATGTAGGCCAAGTTTAGTATTCTTAATTAGCAATCAAAATTAATGATGCAGTCGAAAATCATTAATTAGGCATTTAATCTCGGACCATTACATTGGGGCAGCCGATAGGATATTTGCTAATATCAGGTTGTTGCATATCAAATGTTGGATTGCAGAGGTCATCTTTAATGGCCCTCTAGAAAGAACACCTTTTTACGTGCAACAATAATCTCAAAATAATCTCCATTGCAATCCCAACATTGTTGCCAACAATTTGGCATTTTCTCGAGCCCTTGTCGATAGAATGAGTGGTCACGTAACTCAATAAACTGCCGAAAGGCGTTTTCGATGTCTGTTTGGGTTTTTCTCTAGAGAAAATTGTCCAGGCTCTAGAAAAAGTGGTAGTCAGTAAGGGAGAGTTCTGGAGAGTTTGCGGTGTGTGGAGGCACCTCCTAGTCCAGATCATGTAGTGCCTGCATGGTCATTCATGCAACGTGCAGACACACGTTGTCATGAAGCAGAAGGATGCCTTACGATGGACAAGTGCAGGTTGTTGCTGAAACAGTTTTGTGTGCATACGATGCAGTTCACAAGAGTAGGACAAAAAGCTATAATGCACTACACCATGGATGTTTCACCAAACTGTAAATATGAGCTTCCTTGGTTGCAATGATGGTTTAGGGAACTGTCACAGCATTCATAAGCATCCAGCCTTTGTATTGACTATTTCCTATTGCCGTAGAGGAGCCACTTCTCATCGCAGGTGACAGTGCAATCAACAATCCCCACTTCTCCTTGGTGCAAAAGCAATTCCGTACACACCTTCAACCGATGCTCTTTTTGGTTTTCCGTAAGTTCATGTGGGACCCATTTGTCCTTTTTTCCACCTTGCCAATGGTCCTATGGTGTCTTCTGACAGTCGACGCTGACACAACATGATCCCCTGCAAGTTCCCAAACAGTTTTTGACGAGTCCTCTTGTACACATCGCTTCAGATCAGAATCATTCTACATGACTCCCGCCCAGATATATCGGAACCAATGTTGGACAGTATATTTGTCTATGGTACCTACATCGAATACCTTATTGATGTTTCGAGAGGCGCTGGATGCAGTGCGATTCAACTTGAACTCGTAATACGTAATGGAGTCATGGGTTCAAACGCTTGGGTTCAAACGCTATAAAATATCATCACAGTCATGCAAATTTTAGGCAGCTGGTCGCTGATAGGTTTATCTCTGAGATGTACCACTTTGTTATGGGTACTTGCTACTAAACTTGGAAACCGTGCTGAATCGTGGAAAGCACCTTAAAATCCGAGATTTGATATGCAAGGACCTGATAGAATTATAGGATTAGTTGGAAAGAACTAGATAAATAAATGAATAAATAAATAAGTGAGCAGAGAGATGAGAGACCTGGAGGACAAGTAGGTAGAGGGGGTATTGAAATGCACAGACAACAAGGAAATAGGCTAAGATGAGGAAACATTTCAGGTATTGAAAGGAGAAATGAGGTAAATAGAATACAAATGCAGCTGGTCTATTTTGATTGCCATCAGCCAGGACACACAGCCAAAAAGTGTAACAAAAATTGCAAAGATAAGAAATTAAAGTGTTTCTTTCATGATCACAAGGGTCATATACAGCGATTTTGCAAGGAAGGAACAAATAATCAAACAGAGCCAGTGAAAAGAGCAGGAAATCAGTAGTGTAGATCAGAGAAAGCAAGGATATAGGGAACTCAGCCAAAAAACGTATTGGTGCCCTCCCCCTGAAGATAAGAGATGAGAGGCCAGTAATTAACCCTCTGTCAGGCGCAACTGACCTAATAGGCACAGCTATCTTATTATAGATCGCCTTTGCCCTCCTAGATGCCAGAAACACTTGAAATTTTGAATAGCTGTCTCTTATTTAGTGACCTTTTTATACATATCCATTAGTTCATATCAAAAATTTTTGATTGAGGATAGTGATAAAAGTGTTTTGTCAGGTGCACTGCAACTAATTTTGCAAAGTTTCTGAGGCATGTATTTTTTCAAAATTGATTCACTAAACTGAAATATTTTATTCATTTAACCAAGTTCTACTGTATTTTACTACTTTTTTTAACCTTCTGTCAGGCGCAATACTGTTGTCACATCTTCAGGCACAATGAGCCTATCAGGCACACCGTCCCTCTCAATTATACTGCTCTTATAAATTTTGTGAATTTGTCATTTATTTATAACTCTTACGTTTTAAATTAACAGAAAACTCTTAAAAAAAGTTTTTCTTTAATGGAAGGATTAATTAAAAAAATAAAAAAGGTTTTATGGTTACAAACATATCTTTTAAGGGAATCTGCCTAACAGGCTCATTGCACCTGAAGATGTGACAAACAGTATTGCCCCTAACGGAACGTTAAAAATGGATGGCAATTAATTTTGAGTGGCTATAATGAGCCTAAAGTGTTAATTGTAACAGGAATTGTAAATCAGATTTCTATATAACTTCAGTTGGATTCAGGCACATATGTAACTTTGCTCTGTGAATATATTTTTGAGAGATTAAAAGCTATGGGATACAAAATGAATCAAAGTAAGCAACTTGAGCTAAAAAGACATTTTCCTGGGAATTGGCAAAAAATTATAAAAACAGAATTACATAAGAAATGCAAACCACTAGAAAAAAATAGGTTAATAAATGTGGATAAAAGTAATAATATGCAATAAATAATAGACATTTTATTTACAACAAAAGTAAAAAATACAAAGGAGTATCGATCAGGTTTCCTCCTTGTTACTCCCTGTTTTACCTGCTGCGTGACGAGAACTTGGATATGATCATATTTTTCCTTTATTATTTTTGTTGTGGTTTAAGAGTCTTTTATTTATTGTGGTTAAAGACCTGAACTAAACTTAGTAGGAGTATGTGGGCACGATTTTAAAAGATTAGGCTCCAATGCACTTAATAATATAAAATTTGGCGAGCGAATTTATGACATTACTTTCTACATTATGAATCGGAGATGAGATGTGAATTACCAGGCCATATTTGGGAGATACATGCTGAAAAAATTTGGTTTTATCATTCATTTTAAAGAGGCAATATTACATGATGAAATTAATAAAATTCCTTATGACAGTGTATGGTAGGAAAGATAGAAATGAAAACAAAAACATGCTGTGGCTACAATTAGGAAAAAAAAGGTAACTGTTCCTGTTTTTTGTAAAAAAAGATATCTCAATTCCCCCTTATTCCAAGGTTGTTTTTGAAGGCAAACTCACGGTAGATCATTTGTGCATAAATTACGTGTATTGGAGCCCCAGATCATAAATCAGGATTATTGGGTGCAAAGGATTTGGCAAATACTCAAATATAAATACTATTCCTGTTCTCTTTCGAATTATTCAGGTGAACACTTGGTTGTACATAAAGGAAAAAATATAGATGATTTTGAAGGTAATTATACCATTGACACTGGAAAAAGGGAAAAGGTAAAAAAAATGAATTTTTAAGATTATTTAAATTGGGACATTTAGAAAAAGAAAAAAGACAATTACTAGAACAGATTTTTATATCAATATATTGTTGTTTTTGCATCATGACATGGGACTAGGACACTATCATGAAATAGATACTGGAACATCCCCCTATAGCCCAGTCTCCTTACCATATTCCATATTCACAAAAGAAAGCAGTGAATCAATTAGTCAACGAATTCTTAAGGCATAATGTAATCCTCAAAGTTTGAGTCCATGATCAGCTCCTGCTATACAAGTATTACTGAAGAAGGATGGTACCAACTGAAAATTAAAGATTTAAAAGATTGACCCGTATCCATTACAAATATTTTTGAGACTCTATTGCAGTTGGTTAAAGCTACAGTCTGTCAAATTTAGGAAGGTGAATGGAGGGGAGGAGTATGGGTATAGCCTATTTTAATTTTAGGGGTCAAGATATGTCAAGAAGATGGACTCCACTAATCCCCAATCCCTTTCCCCAGTCTATGAATCATGAGAAAAAATGTTTATCTTAAGAACAAAGGTGATAAGCAAATCTAATGACATGTTTAATGAATTTGTGTTGTTTTTATTTAAAAATTTTTAAGTTAAAGAAAAGTTACGAGGGTTAGAGCATAAGTCATGGCAACTATTTTTTTTTCTCAGAGCTAAGGGATGGTATCTCAAAATATCATATGTCTCAAGGAAGCTGTGAATGCTAGTATGTTTCTACAACATTAGATGGATCCGTGAGTTCCTGATGTTGTGCAGAGAGCAATGTTAAATCAGTTCTCAGTCAACTGCCGTGCAAGGTGGATGTAACCCGAGTTGAACAATGCTCGTATATCAAAACACCCGTCCTCTATTTTGATTTCTGTTACTTATTCTAGAAACTGAAATCTGTAATCATGTACCGGAATAATTTTCCAGAAGAATGAAACGTATGAAACATTACGGGCTTCATGATTCCAGAGCATGAAACCTGTAATGTTGTCAACTACCTAAATAAACATTAGAAGCAAAGCGTTGGCGTGTTGTTAAATGTCTGTGCATTTTGTCCATTCTTTGTGCTTTCATCTGTATATTTCACATTTTCCATCCATGCTTGAATTCGCATAAAAAAATAGTTGCCATGACTTATGCCCCAACCCTCGTATTTATTTAATTTATTGGATTTCACTAAAAGCATTTTAATTTACTGAATTATTTCTTTCAAATATTTTAATTTCTTTTGCAACCATTAGGTTCTTAATTTAATTAATAAACTCTTTAAAAGTAAAGTTAAATTAAAGTATTAAAATACTATAGAAAATAAAATTTAAAATTAAAAATGAATTACTGTCAGTTCATATTGCAGTTTGAAGCAGCTTTTACTTTCTCTTCTTTTAAAAATCTTCATTCATTTGACTTTTCCATCACTTGGAATGAAGACAAATGAAAACTCATTAAAACTGCAAATTAACATTACACGGAGCGACAGTCACGCGTAGAAAATTCAATTTGATACCTCAAAAAAATCTGGCAGGAAAAATTGGCTTTAGCTGGTTGGTTAATTTTTTTGTTACAAGTTTTTGTTACTTCAATTTCAGGTAAAATGTAAAGGGGAAGGGTTGTCAAAAGGGAAGAGATTAGTGGACTCTAACTTCTTGACATATCTTGACCCATAAAAATAAAATAGAGTCTACCCTCACTTCCCACTCTAACTGCCTTCCTAAATTTGACAGACTGTAAGTGTTTCAGCATTTTGGATGCAAACCAAAGGTATTTCCAAATGGATGTTAATGACTGCGAGAAAAAGACGGGATTTTCTACTATTGACGGAAATACGAATTCAAATGCTTGCCGATGAGCCTTCATAAATCGCTCATGCTATTGCAGAGAACAGCTAATTTTATAATTAGCGGATTAAAAGATAAAATCATAGTCTGCCTCAATGACTTTCTGATCTCAATAAAAACATTTGATGATCATTCGTCAAGCTAGACCCTCCATTCAATACCATGATGAACTTGTGTTCGTCATTGTCAGCTATTAATTCCATAAACCAAAGGAAAACATGGTTTTTCAGGAATAATAGAATAAAATCATTTGGAACAGTTCATTTTTTTATGGGTCCATTTTCCTGCCGATAGACGGAACCATTGCATATATTTTTTACTGCTTATTTCAACTTCGTTGTACATCATATTTTCACCATTTTTACATTGTTTTTGCTAATTTTTGTAAAAAATGCATGATTGTGATTATGTCGATGCAAGTAGTGATTTTTGAAATAAATACTGATTCTGAAACAGAAATATTCTTACAAAATTGTACATAATGAACGCATGTTCATCGTTGGTTTCGCATATTGTACATAAAATCTGGTCCTTGAAGTATCCTTGAAAACTTAAGCTGGTCGTGAAGAGGTTAATAAGCTTAGGAGCATTATATCAGCGTTAGAGGGATGTAAATCTTAAGCTACAGCTGAGAAAGTGTCAATTTTTGAACGAACAGGTCAATTTTTAGAACACAATGTGTTAGAGCTAGGAATCTCTCCAGACCCAAGAAAATTTCAACTGTTAATAATTTTCCATGCCCTCAAATGCTCAACGATGTTCAAAGCAAAATAGTATACAGGACATGTGGATTCATTTAGTAAAACAGCAAAATCCTTGAGAAACTTACCGAAGAAGGATGTAAGCTTTGAATGAGCAGATGAGGTAGATAACTCATTTCAGGCTCTAAGAGAAGCCCTAATCATAGCTCCAGCATTCAAAAGCCCAAATTTTGAGAATCTATACTCCCCACTAATGCCAGTTCATTTGCAGTTGGGGCAGTTGTGTCACAAAAATTTGATGGTAAAGTGCACCCCATTGCATTCACAAGTAGATTGCTTAAAAAAATGAGATAAACTACTGCGTTACAGAAAGGGAGTGTTTAGCAGTTGTATATGCAGTGAAACATTTTAAAACATATTTTTGATGTCTATGATTCAAATAATCTATGGATCTTCGAACATTTGCATTTTTGTTGTCATCTTTAGAGCATCTTAAGAATAACAGGGACCCTCACCCCACTAATATAGCTGATAATTTCTTTCTTGACAATGGTGATGTGTTATATTATATAAAGAGATCTAAGGATGCTTGTGAGAAATGGGAACAACCAGTGATTCCAAATAGCCTTTTAAATCAAATATTATTTATATTTTATGATTTATTCCCAGTGGGCATCTGAAATCTAAACATATGTAAAAAATGCTTAATATATTGTTCTTTTGACATAATATGTGGAAAGTTATACAGAAATATTGTGCAGAATGTGATAGTTGTCAGCACAGAACACCCAAGAGAAGCGCAGAGAGTAGCCTTTAATGGAGTTTTCTAAGGCAAGATATACTTTTTTCCGATTAGGAACTAATATTCTTGGTTCACTTCCTGTTTCTAATGAGGAAACAAATCTACACTTGTGGCAGTAGATCATAATAATCTACTGAATGTCTTCCACTACCAAATCAAAAATGGAAACCATAGCATGAATCTGGTTTAAAGCATCTTCAATTGCAACTCTATTTCAACACAGCTCTTAATTAACAAAGGAACTAACTTCACCTCTGAGTTAATGACAGAAATTTGTCACAAATTGGGTGTGAAAAATTTTCCCCTACTGCGTTGCTCCCACTGTGGACAGCAGAACAAAACGATAATCTCATCATTAAAACATTACATAGAGAGTTCACAAAGTAACTGGAATGAAATGTTATCGTGTTTCACATTTGCATATAATTCCATGCCATATTCCTCATTGGAAGAGAGCCTCTTCCTAATGTCCTTTGGTCGCGACCCAGTATTTCCATTTGATATCTTATTAGCACCTTGGAAAACGTATTACGATATTGACAATAATTATAGTAGTGAAAGATAGCCATTACTGAGACATATCTTTGAAACAGTAGAAAGGCACAGTAAGAAATTCCATGATAGGATGCAAAGGCCTGATTCGTTTAGAACTGTCAATTAAGTTTTTCTAGCAATCCCACATATAAAAAGGGGTTTATCCAAGAAATTGCATGATACATATGAAGGGCGATATAAAATAGTGAAGCAATTTTATCCAGTAAACTTTTTAATACAGAATCTGGAAAAAGAAAAGCGTAAATTGATACATGCTAACAGGCTTAGACATAAAGAAGGAGAAATCCAAGATCAGGTGCCAAAGCAACAATGGTCATTAAACACAGATCTGAGAATAGAGCAGAACTGGACCATCCTGTAGTTTATCCTGAAGTGGAGGAATGGATACTTCCAGACAATGAACAGTTGCCAGAGAGACAGGAACCAAATCCAGTGGCTGGGCCCACACTCATTGCCAGGGGTGGACAAAGAGAGCAAGCTAATGAACCTCTGAATCCCCAACCCCACCTCTTGAGAAGTTCTGGAGATGCCACAAATTTGCCTTGGATGCTGCCACAGAGATAGAAGGTCAATTAAAGAGATGATACAAAGTGGTTCTGATGAAATCAGATCAGTGACAAATTAGTTGGATTCCACAGAGGCAGTAGATGCAACAAGGGAGAAAAACGTTCAGCCAAAAGTTAAGGAAACATCTAGTAGCAATGGTGTAGAATCAAATTTAACAGCCAGACATTTTAGGAATAGTGGAAATATTGATTTACAGTCAACTTTAGAATTTCATTTAGGATTACTTTAGGATTTCAGCCTTAATTAAATGTCTTGTTTAGCTGTTGATAATAAGTGAGCAATTAGCAGCATTAAAATTTGATTTATTACTTTGAATTAACAAGAGCCGCATGGCAAGATGTAGTCAGCTTGTTCAAGTTTGTTGTCTCATGCAGTAAAGAAAATGTGTAGCAGGGTAGAGCTTTGTTTCAGTTTTGCTTTGGAATATCAGGTTTCAGGCAAATATCAGCCAGACCCATCAAATTAGGCAGCAAACATTATAAAATAACTCATTACATCATAAATAGTTCAATTTGAATCTGTTATGGAAGCATAACCACAGACCTCTGATTATGAGTGAACTTTCAATTCATAGAATCCAAAGTGTCACAATGTTTTAAGATTCAAGGGCTTTCATAAGAAAAATTGCAGATGGCCTAAATAAGGCAGGATTATTATACACTGTTAGTAAGAGGATGATTAATGGCTTAACAAGAAAGAAAATGACTTACCTTTCTTTAGTTTTCCCAATAGTTACCCACCAGGATATTATAACTTAAGATACTAGGTAATCCCTTTTTGATCTTTGAAATAGATTGAAAATTAAAAATTTGACTGCACCTTTACTTAAATTAAGCAAATAAAAAATAAGACCCTGTGATGTTTAAGGAATCCAATTAAAGAGTGATACGGAATCATAACACACCCCCCAACATGTAGAACATAGAACTTCCAATATGTTGGCCTTGTTGGGATTGTTTCAAATAAAAAATTATTTTATCACTTATGCTAGCTATTCATATATGGGATAATCGTAAACCAATAAGCTATTAAAGAATAAATCATTAGATGGTCAGTGAGGGTTTTAATGGTACGCCTACCTCAGCTGTTCGAATTAATGATGAAAAATAGGAAAGAAAATTCCGCAGTCTAGATTCGAACTAGGAACCTTTGGCTCGGACCACCAACACGCTAACCAATTGCGCCACTGCGGCCATGAAAGCGAACCGCTATTTGCATGACCTTAGGGCTTGGTTAGAGCAGTTGGTTAGCGCGTTGGCGAACCAAGCCCTAAGGTCATGCAAATAGCGGTTCGCTTTCATGGCCGCAGTGGCGCAATTGGTTAGCGCGTTGGTGGCCCGAGCCAAAGGTTCCTAGTTCGAATCTAGGCTGCGGAATTTTCTTTCCTATTTTTCATCAATAAGCTATTTCTAAAAGTTATGAAACCCGCTTTCCTGGTGGATTAATAAAATCTGGAAAAAACATTCCATTAAGTTGATGCAGAAATAATTGTGTTTTTTTTTTAAACTTTTAGCATGGATGCTGATTTTTGTAGTAACTCCTTACTCAACTAGATTTTTTAATTTCAAGTTCCTAATAACAATCGCTATTATTTGCATCAACCCGCAGAAATGTGCCTTAAAAATTCTGTAAAAAAGAGATTTCTGTATAGAAATTTCATCTCTTTTTGACCAGATATTAAAATGAATTTCCATTTAATAAAAATTTTAATTTTTGGCCTTTTCACCACACATGCAATTGGAAATATATACTCCATTTTCTTATATGCTTCAATAGAAATAATAGGCATTAAAACCTTTTTAATTTCGTGCACTTAATATATTTCTGCATACATTTCCCCCAGCACCGAATACATTCATCGGCCTCGGTGGCTCAGCGGTTGCGTGGTCGCCTCTGATGCCCGAGTACGCGGGTTCGATCCCGGCCGAGGACGACGAGGATTTTTCAGGGGGAAATCCTGAGATCACGCACTTCCTTCGGAAGGGAAGTAAAGCCGTTGGTCCCGTGTAGTCGTTTGCCGGCTGCACGTTAAAGAACCCTTGCGAGGCAAAATTTGCGGCCCCTATAACGCCGTCCTGAAATGACCATAGCAGTTGAAAAGGACGTTAATACCAAACAAACCAAACCAAACCGAATACATTCTTCGTGGAGTTCTTACTGCCTTGCTGCTGCATGATTGTTCTTTGGCCTTTTCAAACTTGGCTGTTAGTGTAAAAGTTTGCATGTTTTGGCGAATTTGAAAAATACTCTTGATCATGATGGAGAAATAACCGAAACATCTAGATAAAAGCCTGATCAGTAAATAAGATTTACCTGCCACAGAAAATCTTTATGGTTTTAAACTTTCTGTTTTAAGCATAATAATTTATTATTTATTGTCAGATATTATATTCTGGTGGGGTTTTATTAGATTTCAGTGCATTTATTCTTTTAGAAAAAAAATATGAGTGGTAAAACAAAAAAATGTTCATGCGAGAAAAACGTAACTTTAAATTAAATTCAAAACCTAAGAAAAAAACGCTTTTAAAAATAAAAAATATAAAACAATTTTCGTTTTTATCTTCAGCTCCTCCGCCCCTATCGCATATACAGCTATAAGAAATTTTTATTAAAAAACAGAAAAGAAATAAGCCAACAGGCAGATTGTTCTCCTTAAAGACAAATTTCTTTTCCCATTTTTACTGTGTTGTGCGCACCAATCATAAGCGGGCTGCAGGAGTTAGCCGTTGTGTAGCATAGCAAGTGCCCATTGTCGTGACCTAAATAAGACGAATTATCCTAAAAATACATGTATCCTGACATGTTTTGTGCCTTCAGATTCCTTAGAAAACTATAAACACTTTCGGAACATACTTCCAGGTGGGATACGCTTTCACTGTCGGCTATTATTGCAAAGCAAAAGTGGTGAAAATGATCAGGTGCACTTAAACGTGATTAGATTTAAAATTTGATAATTTTGGTCATGCAGTGAGCAATGAAAACGTGAATAGTGAGAATGATAAGGGCAAAGAGTTAAGGGCGGGAAGTTTTGGATGCAGTGCTCAGATTGATCAATGAACAAGGCCGGACTGGCAGTCTAAATCTTACTGGGCAGGTACTGGAAAAAATCGGCGAAAGTAGCCCTTAATCATGAGTAAGTAAAGGCATCTGCCAGGATTTTTTCTGCTGGTTCAATCGGTAGCTATCGAGAAACGCTCACGCTAGATCGCTATCAGAGGGAATTTTAAAAAATAGGATTTGAATTATCAATAAATATAAATCAAAGAATACACTATCACTAATCATTTTATATCATTGAGAGAAACGAAATGAAGTAGGCCTAAAATCGTGGACAGTAGAATTTTTTAACGTTTTGGAAAATATCCGACAGTTATGCTGTGTTGGCTGAAAGGCCGCACGCACTAAAATTTTCACTTTGATTAACAGTAACGCCGCGGCGTTACTGCTGAAAATTATGGTACTTATCGTAATACTAGCAGTGGTATCCGGCGTTGCCTGGGATAATTTGAAATCGGAATGTCGATTCGCTACTCTTAATTCTTCCGTTCTACATCGAACTCGTTGTACATGTAGCTCTCTTTCCTCCAAAGTTTCCCTGAGCTCTTGATGTGGAAGCTTGTATACGCTTCTCCATGATCATTTTATGTTCATTGCTATATTTCTTGGAAACGAATGTTCTGTCATTGCATCATCATTTTGTGTTCGTTGTTTTAATTCTTTCAACGTTCTATCATTGCATCATTTTGTGACCATTGTTATTGGCGATTTGCGCATTCATACCATTGTTGATGCGAACACGAGGGGCCAATGGTTGGACAAACTTTGCCTTTCATTGCTGGTCATGAGATAATTCTCATTAGTATGCCCTGCCATAACCATGAATATTGATTATTTATTGATAATCATTATTTTTCTAAAATCTGAGGTAGACAGTGATCTTCCTCTCAGTTTAAAGGTCAAGTATGCGAAATTTCATCAATATTGGAATGAAACTCTAGATTTGTATTCAATACCCACGAACAATAGTTGGTTTTTGGATCATGGTCTGGTGTGCCATCGTCTACGATATCAGAATGCCTGTAGACCCTGACAGCAGGATGGTGAATCACAGAGATTCTGCTGCCCGTATTACTGCCCTTTCTGCACACCATACCCGGCGCAGTCTTTTAGCAGGATAACGCCAGACCGAACATGGCAAACATGAGCATGGCATGTCTGCATGATGTCAATTGCCTGCCATGGCCCGCGAGGTCCTCAGACCTATCACCTATTGAGCATGTGTGGGACATGGTGGGAGGTCGCTTACAACCACCCGGCAGTATCCATGAACTTACACAACAGTTTCACCAGGCCTGGGCAGAAGTACCCTAAGGTGACATTCGCCACCTGTATGATCACCTGCGGCTGAAACTGCATCGCCGCTAGAGGTGGTGCCACAACCTACTGATGCTGCTTTCCGTTGGGACACCCTGTACAAACGAGTGCATGTCTTGGGTCCATAATATAATAATAGTGTGTTCAGACGTATCTTTTGCTGTAGAGCTACTTTTGACTCATTCAGATAACTCCTTGTGCGTGGGGTAATTTCATTGCAAAGCATTGTACTAAAAACTCTCAATTCTAGAAGAAGCCTAAAAAACAGGAATTCTATGGATTGTTAGAAATCGAACCTTCTTTATGTTGCACGAACTGTGCCTTGCACTGTTGGTCATGAGATATATATTGTTGATCCCTGCATAGTTTTATGGCATTGCATGTTGACACCACTGCTGATACCTACTGTTGCACAAACTTAGCCTTGCATTGTTGGTCATGAGATGTTTCATCTTAATAGGCCCTGCGATCATTATGAATATCGATTTATTATCGATAATTATTATTTTTTCGAAATCTGAGGCAGACAGTGACCTTCCTCATGCTTTAAAGGTCAAGTATGCAAAATTTCATCACTATCGGAATAAAACTGTAGATTTGTATAGGACACAAAGCCACATACCCACAAACATTTTTCTTTATATATACAGATATTAGTAAATAATTACACTTGTAGGTAAACAGAATCTCAAGAAATTAAAATAAATTTTGCAATAACTTAAAAATTAACACATGAATATTCCTAATGAAAATTTGACAAAAAACTTTTTAAAGACTCACAATGGATGGACCTCTCCAAGGATGCCACTGCCGATCTAAATAATTTCTTATTCACGTAATCTTACTTGAGATGTACACTTGATGTTGCTGCAGTTTCCACTCTTCTCTTGATGTGTTGAAGCAAAACTCGGCCATTCATCACTTTGAGTAGTCTAGCGGAGGCCGAATCTTCTATTTACTTGCTTACTATTTGCTCAATACAGCACGGAGCTAAAGGAGAGCTTCCTCTGTCGTCTTTCCACTCTTTCTCAATAGTCTGTGTCATGTGGATTTCGGCGAGAGAAATCCTCCTCAAGAAGAGAGAAGGTGAAT
>JAHWFO010112859.1:869130-919440 GCA_023313115.1 Rhysida immarginata | reverse complement strand
GATCTCAAAAAATTAAATTATAACTCCCAATTGTTTAAATAATAACTCAATCAATACAATACAGAACAAAGGGACTATCCATTCTATGGAAAAAAACGAAAAACGGGAAGTCCAGCTGATATACCGGAGCTCAAAGGCGTGACTCCTTTGCTTCACCAATAGACGCTGCCTTATTAATGTTCTGTCACTGCATTATCATTTTATGCTCGTTATCAATAATTCTTGGAAACGAACGTTCAGTCATCGCATTATCAGCCTTTCAGTTTCCAAAATATAGTCAAAATATATACACATTCCCACAGAAATATACAATTGGTTAAATAGTAACTCAATCAATACAAAATAGAGCAAAGGGACTATACATTCCACGAAAAATACGGAAAAAAAATTTTTAAGACTCACAATGGATGGACCTCGCTTAGGATGCCACTGCTACTCTAAATAATTTCTTACTCACGTAATCTTACTTGATGTACACTCGAAGTCTTGAATCAAAAGTTGGCCATTCTTCACTTTTTGTAGTCTTATAGTCGCCGAATCTTCTATTGACAGGCTTACCATTTGCTCAATACAGCACGGAGCAAAAGGACCACTTCCTCTGTCGTCTTTCCACTCTTTCTCAATAGTCTGCTATATCTCTATTATCCCAATTACTGATCATTTCTGAAGATTTTCAAGAAATCGTTAAGAAGCCTACTAAGAACTCTCAATTCTAAGAAAAGCCTGAATAACAGGAATTTTATGCATTATTACAAACTGAATCTTATCTATATTTTACAAACTCTGCATTTCATTGTTGGTTATGAGATACACTATATGATCAAAAATATCCGGACACCCCTCACAGATCATCGATTGGCCCAATCTCACATGATAATGACTTGCACATCATTTAAATAGCTTCCCACACCTTCAGACACAACTCTGCTTGGACATTGGCAAGAATGGGTCGTTCGGCAGAGCTCAGTGAGTTCCAACGTGGAACCATCGTTGGATGTCACCTATGCGGCAAGTCCGTGCGTGACATTTCCAGCCTTCTTCAGATACCCAAATCAACAGTAGGCGATGTCATTATGAAATGGAAGACCCGGGGATCAACAACAGTTCAACAACAAACCGGTAGACCCAAGAAACTAACGGACAGAGACCGTCGAGTGCTTCGTCGTGTCACCCGCAGCAACCGGAAGTCCTCGGCGGAAAAAATTGCCACAGAGTTTCGAAAAGCCTCTGCAAATGATCCCAGTACCATGACATTTTGTCGGGAACTGCACACGATGGGATTCCATGGCCGTGCTGCTGCCCACAAGCCCCACATCAGCAGGGTCAACGCCAAGCGACGTCTGGAGTGGTGCAAAGCCCACAGAAACTGGACAATGGACCAATGGAAACGTGTAATGTGGACAGACGAATCTCGCTACACACTCTGGTAATCCGATGGACGAGTTTGGGTTTGGCGCATACCTGGAGAACGCTTCTTACCTGAGTGCACAGAGCCCACAGTCAAGTTCGGAGGAGGAGGGGTCATGGTGTGGGGGTCATTTTCATGGTACGGACTGGGCCAGCTCGTTCCTGTGCAAGGAATCATGAACTCCGACCGTTATCTGAATGTTTTGGACAACTGTGCACTTCCAACGTTGTGGCAATTTTTCGGAAACGGGCCATTTCTCTACCAACACGACAATGCTCCGTGCCACAAAGCGAGGCGTGTACAGCAGTGGTTTGCGGACTCAGGGGTCGAAGAAATGGGTTGGATGGCACAAAGTCCCGACCTCAATCCTATAGAGAGTTTGTGGGATGAATTGGAAAGACGCTTGCGGGCCAGATCACATCGGCCAACTTCTGTACCTGAACTGATTCTCGCTCTTCGGGAGGAATGGAGGAACATTCCGGAAAGTACCTACCAACATTTGGTGGAAAGTCTTCCCCGAAGGGTGGAAGCTGTGATTCGGGCAAAGGGTTGTGCAACGCCCTATTGATTTCCATGAAATCGTGGCTAGAGCGCAAACGTGCATGTGTCCGGATATTTGTGATCATATAGTGTATATATTATTGATCCCTATATAGTGTTTGTGAATTGCGTGGTGACATCATTGTTGATAAGTATTGTTGCACAAACTTTGCCCTGCATTGTTGTTCATGAGATATTTCTTATTAACATGCCTTGACATAACCATGAATATGGATTTTTTTCAATAATTATTATTTTTTCGAAATCTGAGGTAGACAGTTACCTTCCTCATGCTTTGAAGGTCAAGTTTCTAGGCCTTATGGTTTGGGCTGTACGTTGACCAGTCACTCAGTCAGTTTCTTCTTTTATATATATAATGCCTAATGCTCATTAAGTGCATACTCTGTCATAAATATACGATTTTATAAAAACATACTCATAAACAAATTCTTTTAACGGAATCTGCATATTTAACAACATATAATATATATTAAATATTGTCCAAAACAAGTTAAATAACTTATGTAATTTGGCCACATTGTGGAAAGAAAAATGAGTGGTTAATGGCCAACAAGCTCATTCTTTGTAAGCTTTTCATGCGATAAACTTATCTCCAAAGTAAGTATAAAAATAAATTAAATTCCTACTGAATAGTCTCATGCCTACTTGCTACAAACTATCGCGAATTATTTCGAGTAAAGTTCGACTAATTATATAAAGAAATGTGGATCTGAAGTTTATTTGTTACCGTAACACAAACCACAGGTACCCGTAAATAAATATAGATCATTTTCGAGCCTTGTTACAAGTTGTTCCGAGTCATTTGATATATTACATACCATATCTTAATAATGAAACTTTCCAGTGGTACAACACTGGTATCATTATCACAGGTACCCTTGAATAAATATCAAACGTCTTAGAACACAGTAAATACTCGTGTATATTCGATCATAGCATGTCATCACAAGTTGTTTGATATATTACATGGCTTATTTTAACAGTGAAAATTTCAATTTTAACAGTTACCATAATGGTGTCATTTGAACATGTACCAATGAATCAAATTCAACCATCATCAAAGTTTCTAATTATTCTTATATAGTCGTTCACTCCTCAAAGCCATCTTTACAAACATGCAAGATCATGCTCTGCGTATGGTTGACTAGACGCCAAATGGTTCACTACAAGCTACTATCAACTGGCCAAAACCATCTCTGGGGAACTGTACTTCCAGCAGATGGAACGTGTGCAACAGGCATTGCAGCAAAAGGAGCCAGCATTAGTGAATCGCAAAGAGGCACTCTTCCTTCATGACAATGCCCGGCCATATGTGGCGTTGGTGGCCAGGGAGACGATAGAGTGGCTTGGCTGAGTAACTTTGTGTTATCCATCTGACTCAGCAGATCTGGCTCCAACGGATTATCACCTTTTCCATTCTCTGGATAACCATCTTCGCAATAATCTTCATGAAAAAACCTATACCAATGATACAGACCTGCTAAAAGCACTGACGGACTTCTTTGAGTCCTAATGGCAAGTTTTACAGCAGAAGGTGCTAGAGGCAAATGGGGATTACTTTGGGGACTAGCGGTATGCTACTTTTTGAATACATCATTTTGTTTTCCGGAATTAAAAGCAGCAAGAACTTTTATGGTTACCTGGTACATGGTAATATAAAGGATTCTTAAAAAAATCGAAATTTTCTCGTACGTTTTGTGTTTATAACATGTTTTTTCAACCCAGTGCATTGCCATTTTCAGGAAAATTTACAAACTACAATAGAGGTAATTGTTAATGAAAGGATGCTATGAAAATAAGAAGTTTGTGTAAATTAAACACAAACAACTACAAAAAGAAATCAAAATACTATTATTTTAAAACACAAAATTTTTTTACTATCTACTGCCCTATTGTTACATAATCATTTAGATAATATATACCAAAATATAAATCATATTATTCCATAACATTCCGTAAAATGTAATGAAATATAAGCATTTTCAAAAAATAATGTTTACCTGCGCATGCATATGCATTACCGAAATGTCTTTTCATAATTTATTAGCCAAATGTATAGAGCTCCTCGTTTAAAAGAGGTCCAACCTTTTCCCCATGGTAAATGCCCCTTAGGTAATTTGCCTCACGGTAATTTGCCCCATAGGCTATTTGCCCCACCGTTTATTTGCCATTGTTATTTTATAACTTCTATCTTATTTTCATTGACGTATCTGAAATTTTACTTAAGTTTTTTCTCTTTTAGGGAGGTGGGATCTTTTAAAAATGCTTTCTATGATTAATTTAATGAAGAAAAAATGATATTTCTAAATGGTATAAGACATGCAATCAGACTGGGACACGCAATTCAAATTATTGTCCAAAACTCTAAAACTTACTTCAAAAATTTTATTTTCATATGTGATCAATCAAAATATAATCTCAGTACAAATATAGAGTTATTAAATTTTTAGTGAAAAGAAGGATCATGAACTTACAATATCAGCAGCACTGAAATCTCTACTAAAAATCTGTGGCAGGTTAACTTTGGGGCAAATGAACTGTGAAAATTCAGAAATATATGCCAATACAGTGAGTATTCAAAAATACACAAAACTCTAAGATTTTTATTATTGGACCTGACCACCATTACCCACTTCTTCGCCTTTCATAGCAGATAGTAAATAAAGTAACTAAAGCAATTAAAGTAGTTTCATTCTAAGTTGTCATGTTTTTATCGAAGTAAGGTAACAAAATTCTGGTTTTTTTTTTAAATTAAAATAGATTAACTCACTTCTTTACCTCACACGTTTTTTGTAGAAAAACTTCAAATATTGAAGTCAGCATTATAATCAGTAATGAACCTCAAATTCAAGAAACTGTAAATTCAAGTATATTTTTTTACTAATAAAAAATAAATAGCAGTTTATTGGATAACTTTCAATACAATAAATCATTTTTTTACTTTGACACTTTTTGGAGTAAATAGAAATATTTATAAAAATTCAGAGAGACAAATTCAGCCAACCATTTTTTTATTTTTACTGTTAATAAATGAACAATTTTATAGCAATGCTGAAGCGATAAATTAATATAAGAATGGTTTTTTTTCGAATTTGAAATTCTTTTATTTAATAAATCAGCAGTAGTCATGTTTAGTAGTTGCTCTAATCGATCTGTTACATCAATAATTTTCTTCCACCTTATTCTTAGTTATATAAGATCATATACCCAAAAAACCGCCAGCTCCCCAAGTATACACTCGCTCGCCAAAAGTCATGGCACACCGGCCTAATAAAGTGTGTTGGGCCCCTTTGACCTGGATAACAGTGATGACCCATCATGAAAGAGAGTTTACTTGTCTCCGGAACACATCCATAGGCCCTGCAAGCAATGCTGCCTCCACTGAATTCCATAACGATGCTGCATTTACCAGTTGTGTTGGTGACGACCTGACAGATCGTTCGATGACGTCCTAAAAATGTTCAATGGGCTGCAATATGGAGAAAATCGAGACCAAATCATTGTCGTGTTGTTGGTAGCATGTCTTTTCAACAACTGCTTATTGCAAAGGCCATTTGTAGAGAAGCATTATCTTGCTGGAAGACGCCATCGCTTGCAGGGTAAAAGCAATTCATGAAGGGGTGCAGGTGGTCCCCAAGCAGATCGACGTAGGACCTAGCATGCCACGAGTAGATGTCAGATGCACCAATGGACCCACTGCATGCCACGAGAAAACACCCCAGACCTGTATGAAGCCTCCACCTGCCTGAGTGCTCCCCACATGAAAAGCGTAGTAGCACCTGACTTCGTGGGGCCTGCACCAGACATGGACACGACTATCGGCCTGTTACAACCAAAACCTTGACTCCTCGGATGAGGCAACCCTTTGCCCTTCAGTCAGCGGTAGCAAGCCGGGTGACCCGCCTAACATCTCTGGCATCAACAACGTGGTGTGGACAGCCCGTCATTGGCTGTACTCTCGATAGAACCTTGCAACAGTTGTGCGGAAAATTGCAGGGTGTTGGCTACATCTGATATTGAGGCACCCATCTGTGTGGAATCATCCCCCGTTCAAATGTGGAGTGTTCTCGACTTGCTGCCATCTCTGCAGCTAGTTTTGCTTACTGTGATTGCGTAATACCAAAGAGTCTTGTGCACCTGCATTCTGTGAATGATAGTAGCGGGCTTATATGGTTTATATTTCATATGCCAAGTCCACTGCTGTTGAGTGAAATATATAAGAATACTGATATTAAGAATTTTGCATTCATTTGCTCAAAAATACTTAAGTCTATTTGAATAAAACTTACACAGTTCTGTTGGAAATATTTTCCTACAGAGAATAAAATCAAATTAAAGCAATGTCGCTAAAAAAAACTTAAATTAAAACTGTTCTGCGTAGGTAAAAACGTTAACTCACTGTAGACAGCTTTTAAAAAAATCAATGGTCATTTAATCTAGAGACTTAAAACCCACAAAAGGCGCATCACTGGCCAGAAATCTTTCGATTATGTCCTTAAAAAATAAAATTGGTCATTTCTTTCTACTACTTTTGCTGTTGAAAAAGTGCGAAATATACAGAGGTCACTAAAAAAATATATATATTCTTTGTCAGACTGTATTAATTTTACCAGTTTTATTGACCTGATGAAGAGGTCTTCTACTAATATGACGGTCCGCAACCACACAAACACCTAGCCAAGCGAGCTTTCCTGGATAACAATCTGCAGGGGCAATCGATTGAACGAAAAAGATCTATTTAGTTCAGTCCACGTTCGCCATATATAACACTTCTGGGTTTTTTCTTGTAAGGAACTCTGAAAGGCCAAGTCCTTCGACATAAGCCACACATGCTAGAGGATCTTCGGCATGAGATTACAGTGGCATGTACAGTTATCTACATTGAAACATTGACCCATGAAGCTGCAGCGACTGCTCATCGTTCCGTTATGTGTCTGGCAGCCAACAATCAACAGTTTGAACATAAAAAGTAACCATATGCCTAAATGAAGATAGTACTACATGCGTGATCAGTGTGTAAATGTGAAACCAATACATAATAAACAGTTTTCGTTCCTTAATATGTGTATAGATATTTGGCAAACTGTGTATATTGTAATGGGCCTCGATTGTGGTCCGTCACAAAGAAATGGGCGAGGAGTCTGCCCTTGAGACGCTATAATAACTCAGTGCCTAAGAAGCCTTAGAAGACTCACTCTAATCACTCAAGCGGGGGTTACCAGAGCAACGAACTATTATGAGAGTTAGTTGTGCCCTCCTAAGGTTTTGAGGGGAAGTGTATTCTAGCTCAGAGAAATTCAACCAGTCTACCAAGTCTAGGACCAATTTAAAAAAAAAAATAAAATAATTATTATTAATCACAAAACTGTGTTTTTTTTTTTGATAAACAAAAGCAACAAACAGTAAATCAAGAAAGTCTTAGAATTTAACAAAGTTAAAAACAAGTGCACCTATTGTTTATAGTCTCTTAATAGTCGGTTAGGAATTGTGCAGGTGAATACGGATCGACATTGATTAAGTCTCTATAGAATGAGCTGAGAGTTTATTAACACTATTTCAGGTGTGGCTGTATCCACTAAGACAATTCATTTCAGGTAAGTGAAAATTTCTTTTACAAACAATCAGATCGTTTTTGTTTTATTTCTTTTATTCCAGTCTTGAATCGGTAGCATCATTCTTTCATTAATTAGCTTTTCCGTTTTTATTATTTCTTTAGCATTCAAGTGGATAAAAGGGTACGGGGCCGTCTTCCCTTAAGGGAAATAATCTTGAGAAAGAGAAGAGAGTTCATCTCGACAGCTTGTTTTTTTTTCAAAAGACTAGGTGGGGCAGGTGGTTCAGTGGCTCCGGACCATCGAATAGCGATGACGGCTAAATCACGTAGTATCTTCACTGACAGAATTGATCAGCAATTTATTTTACACAATCAAGGACAATTCAACCGTAGGGTCATTCAAAACGGGGAATAGTTCGTTTTCGATACTCGTTATTTAGTTTTTCCCCCACTAAAAGAGAATTAGATAAGAGGCAAAACAATAGTTTCACAAATATTTTCACAGAAGACGTAAGAATCACTCGTCTTCCTTCGTCTTTCACAGTAGAAGGTGGCGGAGAGAAAACGATCGTCGAGACCATTCTAACAAGTTCAACTAAATCGCGGATGGCTTCTTCGACTATCCGACTCCATAATATAAACAAGGTACGTCTAGAAAGTTCGGTGAATAGAAGCATAAAAGAAATAAAACAAAACATGAAAAAATACCTTTATTTACCCTCAATGTAGCATCAATTGGACACAATACACTTAACATTGTTGATAAACCTGCTGGAATGTGTCAGCAACGGTCTTTTTTAGGAATGATTGAAGCACAGATGTCACACATATTAGGATATCTGGTAAGTCTGCAAAACGAGTGCCCTTCAGGACCCCCTTCAGGCGAGGAAACATAAAGGACTCTGCAGGCACCAGATCTGGCGAGTATGGTGGATGTGCGGTAACCGTTACACAGACTTGGGCCAAGAAGTTGCATACATGGTTAGCAGTATGCGGGCGTGCTTTGTCATGCAACAGATTCCACTTTCCACTCTTTAGATTTGTACATGCGCGTGGCCGTATTTTTACCTCACGTTACTTTTGAGATATTCATCCATTCACTGAACTCTTTAGATGCGCATTGTATATAAAGGATTATTCTGATTATAATTTTTTTTTATTTTATATGATTTTTTATTCTCTAACTGGCTTTTTATATTTTCTATACTCTGATCGGTTAAAAAAAAGTGGGAGTGTAGTTTCTAAGAATTTGCATCCTTTTATAATTTTATATTCATTTTAAAGTTTTAATTTTTCTATTAGCATAATGTTTGTGACTGGTTATTTTCTGTGAAATCTGATTGGTCCAATCTAAACTTTAAGCGCTATGTTAAAAATAATAAATAGTTTTCTTTTGAAAATTCTAATTTCAGGTGACCAATTTCCAGGATTCTTTGAAAAATTTTTCGTTAAAGTTCGAAGATACAGGTTCTGTGATCCAGGATTTATACGGGTAACTAATTAACTAATTTACTGGAAAAATATAACTCCTGTCGACAAGAAGCGTAATTTAATAACACGAGTTTATTGGTTCCATTAAATTATATTTCATGTGGACAAGCGGTATTAAATTATATTTCTTCCATCATGTTGCTTATCCACAATAATCCACTAATCTCTAAGTAAATACTAGTTGACAAGCTATGTATTATAGCTGTCTATTTATTAGTGGGATTTTTTCTTTATAAATAATAGTTTTTAGTATCTCGACTGTACATTTGATTGGCCCTTCCATGTGGCCATTAATAACCAAGAATACAAAGTGATTTCTAGTAGCTAATTAAAACAATTACAATGAAGATTTTGAAGCAACGAAATTTTGAAATGGGTCAGTTAATGAATCTATTGTTGTACACGGTGAACACAAAGTCTTTAAAGAGTAAATAATGGTCCAATGATGTTTAGGTAATTGATGAAAATAGGAAAGAAAATTCCACAACCTGAATTTGAACCAGGACACTTCAGCTCACTGTACTGACATACAAGCAATTGCGCCATGGTGGACAAGGAAGCATTACGCTATCTACATGTCCTTAGGGATTGTTGGAGCAGTACACAGTTCGCAGTCTGAGACTAATTATCCTACTGGCGTAATATTCATTAAATAGCATAATACTTCCATGTCCAATGTGGTGCAATTGGTTGGCGCATCAGCACGGTGAGTTGAAGGTAATGGTTCTAATCCAAGTTTGGAATTTTCTTTTCTATTTTCATCAATAAAGTTTTTACTTGATAAAGAAAATATATAAAAATACTATGTCAGATAGATACATACGGTTTTTGTACTATGGTCAGCATTTCAAAAGGACTTTCTTCACATCTTATGTACTCTTCAACCTTTATGGCTTTAATGTGTAGCAACCACATTATCCTTAACATATCCCCACATGAAAAAAAGTCTATGGCTGTTATGTTCGGAGAACGTAGGACCATGGTATAGGACTATCTCATTCAATCTATCGGTTGGAAAGCGTTGAATCGAGGATTTTTACGAACTGATAATTCCCAATGTGGCGGGCCATTCAGAACGCATTGAGCTTTCTCTCTCATTGACGATATTTTCAATATGACCGATATTAGCACCACCTACATTCCCTTGGGCTTCTAACATATCAGCAGTTTAAAAACATTTTCAAATGAAAATCATAATAAAAAATACGGTATATATATATATATCTACCTGAAATATTTTTAATAAATTTTCATTATTATTTAAAGATTAAATGTTCACTGTGTAATAAGTTTGAACAGTTTCGATTTCAGTATTTGTCAACAAGGCAGTCTGCACCATACTGTTGTTGGTTGCTTTCACGTGGTTGCTTTGGTTTGGGTCCGTTGCACAGTGGGCCAGAATGACTTTCAACCTGGCCAAAACCTAAAAAAATGAAATCTATAATATCAAATCATAACCTTCCTATTATCATCAATAACTGTCTGAACTGTCATGCGAAACTTGTTTTTGTAAGATTAGACGAGATTTATTACTTCTGGGTCGGCTGGATTAAACAAACAATCCACTTTTCTGTTTGGTGACATTTGCTTATTTGTTTTATTATTCAAAGTTTCTTTAAAGCTAGCCTAGTTAATATACGTCCGTGAAGTTTTATTAATTTTTATTCTTATTTCTAGATGTAAGTACGTTTAAAAACACTCTAACATTTTGATTTTCTAGTTGAGAAAATGCCAATGCTAATTTTTTAAAGTTTAGACAACAAAAATTACATTTTGCATTTGTGAGCAAAAGTTTGCTTTGAGCTACAAAAAAACCCCCACCGGATCCCACGATGTTTTTTATATATTTTTATATTAAATTTTACGCATAATTAGGAAACAAAAAACTGGCTGCACATATTTGCACCATTTTAAGTTATTATTGTATTACTGTCCAGTTCCGACGAGAATGTCTCTGAGTTTATGAAAGTGCCCACTGCGCGCGCTGCAGTCGTGGGCGAGCGGGACACGCAGCAGGCTGCAACTGCTGTCTGCTGCTTTCCGGATCTTTCCATTACAGCAAAGGGTTAAGCCATCACCCTTCGTGAATGCATCATAATTGTTTCTTATAGTCAAGTAAACTGCGTTGCGAACAAAACTGCTTTCATTTCGTAGTCGTTTTTGCCGTGAATTTTCGCGTTTGTTTCAATTTATTATTATCTTAGTACACATTTTTCATTTCTTCAGAAACAATGAGTTTCAAAACTACACGAAGGGAAATGTTTGACATTCTGTTTCAAGGGCCAAATAACGACCAAAGTGTACGATGTCAACGTCTGCAGGAGTATGTAATTGCTCGTCTTCAAATGGAAGATTCTCCTCCCGATAAGATAAATGAAATTCGAAGAATTGTATATCGCTTTTGTAGCAAGGTATTCCAGAAATGGGAAAGTAGCTATAGGATGAGAGATAGATTTTTAGCCACAAATGCTGATTGGTTGAACAAAGAGATGACACCGACACCACCTGAGGACACCCCTACCGTATCAAGTGTTTCCGGTCTGTCACATGGAGGTCGACCGAAAAAGTCATTTGAAACTAGCAGTTCACGCAGTAAGAGAAGGAAAATATGGAACTACGTAAGTCGAAGTCTGCGTCCGAATTGACTTTTGCTGCTCAAATGAGTCTTCGTTCAACTGGAAAAGAAAAGAGCAGAAATTGTTAACACAACCCCAAAAAGAGCAGAGAATATTCGTAAGGCTTGGACTTTATCCAAAGCAAAACCCGCACCTAAGTCATACTGTCACGGAAATCAAACGCCAACCCGATTTCCTATGACACTCATTCTGGATTTCCGCTCCGTGTTTTCTACAACACCAGGAGGAGGGAGGAGCTCCAGGCGACGTGTCATCAGCATCAGCACGCCTGCTCCAATAAGAGAACAGACGAAGAACGAGAGGCAAAATTCAAATACGCCAAGAAAAAGGCGGTTATTCAAGAGTTGGTTCCCGAGAATAACGTTCGTCGGAACGGAGAGAGATCGAAGCGAGTTCAAAATTTGTTCGCAATTGTGAACTCGGAGACCACGAGTAGCCAGAGCACGGAGCGTGAAGAACCCTGTGCGGGGAATGGAAGGAGAAGCGCGGCTTCGCCGGAGTCGAGCCGTGAAGCATCCGAAGGGGAGGAGTGTATTCACTGATGGGAACCACGAAACAGGCGAGTGCGACGTTGGAACACAACCGTCCGAGGAGCCGCTGTTATTCGTAAATCCGACAAATTGCAAAGCCGTGAGTACTGTGCTTTCTGTAGGCGGAAACGCCGGTTTATTTAACAGCTTTTTCGGGAGCTTCGTTCAACAGAAGTCCCGTTCAAGCGTTGCTTTCGTAAACGCACGACGGAATGGTGTTATGACCAGTTGGTGGTCGGGCATGTCAATTTATGTTTAATTTCTTATCTAAAGAAGCCCGGCATATTTTAAAATAAAGTGCTCCATGCTTCTTGGTCAGGAGGGGAATTCAACAAATCAACGCAATGTAATAATTACCTTGGTTAATGTAATTTAATGTTTCATTTCAGTGGAGAGTTAATAGGGAAAGCAGCGACCTGTTTATTGTATACCTAATGTGATATTATTTACTGGCTAAGACTTACCGAACAGTGACTATTATTATTGATTCTTTCCTGCTCTCTTGTGTGTCATTTCCCCGATTATATTAAAATTTACGGACTCAGTGAACATTACTTAAATTTGTCGAATGTGACTATTATACCATTTCAAAAATCGAACATTGATCAATACTTCATTTAATCCATCTCTTATTGTTCTCATGTGACTTACAATTTAAACCGTGTGTCTCGGGCTGTTTTGTAAAAAGAAAAATTCGTCAAATTGTATTCCTGTAGATTTAAATGATTAAGGCTTTATTCTTACATTAAATAATGTTGTTCGAATAATAACTTACTTAAAAGAAAAATTGAACATAAGAAGCCGATTTTGCAATGTTGTGTTAAGCTATACACATTTGTACTTAGTATTTGGTTTACTTTAATGGTCATTATTAATAAGGGGTGTTAAGCATAAATGTACAATTTATTTGACATAAGTTTTGCTGAAATTGTTACAAGGTTCAATTATCGGCCAATATTATTGAATTTATTGAAATTCTTTGAAATTACCGAATGAAGAATTATTTCAAATTCTTGTAAATTTTGTTGCAAATTTAAATGAAACATTTATCTTTGTGTAAGGCATGTTAGCCTATGAAGTGAAATTATAATTGTTAAGATTTATTTAGTTACTTGATAATTTGCTAAAGCGTAGCTAAGTAGCTCCGTTGATATACGAGGCATGTTTTTTAAGTAAGTACCGTTTTGGAATTAAAAAAAGACGTGCAAAGATATCGCAATAATTTTATTTTTACATGAAAGCCTGTACCTTAATCTACTTTTCTACATAATTTCCGTGAATATCGAGGCACTTGTCATAACGTGGCACCAGTTTTTGAATACCCTCCTCATAAAATTCTGCCGCCTGACTTGTTAACCACTGTATCACAAATGTTTTGACTTCGTTATCGTCTTGAAGACGCTGACCACCCAGGTGTTTCCTCAAGTGCAGGAACAAATGGTAGTCGCTGGGCGCCAGATCAGGGCTGTATGGAGGATGATCTAGAGTTTCCCATTTAAAAGATTAGATGAGATCTTTGGTCCGATTAGCCACATGTGGACGGGCATTGTCACGCAGCAAAACGATACCCTTACTCGACTTGCCACGTCTTTTGTTCTGGATTGCACGACGCAGATTGTTCAATGTCTCACAATAAGACGCTGCATTGATTGTCTCGTTACGAGGCAGAAACTCCACTAGCAATACTCCTTTTCTGTCCCAAAAAACTGTGCACATGATTTTCCGGGCAGAAATTGTTTGCTTAAACTTCACTTTTTTGGGTGACGATGAATGTCGCCATTCCATGGATTGTTGTTTCGATTCTGGTGTGACGTAGGCCACCCATGTTTCGTCACCAGTAACAATTTGGTCTAAAAAATCTTCACCTTCATTGTGGTACCGCTCGAGGAAAGTCGATGCACTGCCTAAACGTTGGGTTTTGTGCAAATCCGTCAACATTTTTGGAACCCAACGTGAACACAATTTCCGGTAATTCAAGTTCTCGGTCGCAATGCGATACAAAACACTACGAGAATATTGAGGAAAGCAGTCGCACAATGATGAAATTGTAAAGCGTCTGTTTTCTCTCACCTTTTCGTCCGCTTTCTGCACCAAATCTTCATTAACGACCGAAGGACGCCCACTCCGTTCTTCATCGTGCACATTTGTGCGGCCATCTTTAAATGCTCTCACCCATTTCCTTACCATTCCATCCCTCATAATGTTTTGTCCGTACACTTCACAGATCTCACGATGAATATCGATCGGTTTTACGCCTTTAGCACTAAGAAATCGTATAACAGCCCGTACTTCACAATCGGCGGGACTCACGATTGTCGGAGGCATCTTAAACACTCAGTAAACAACGTATACAATGAAGAATCAGACTGTAATGGCGTCAGTGCGTAGACAAGAGATGTAGTTAACCAGCGCGCATGCGCGGAACGCCGACCGTAGCGCTGCGGCGGCGGAATCGCAAAACGGTACTTACTTAAAAAACATGCCTCGTAATTCTATTTTTCCATGCCAATTGTTTATTTTGTGTTTTTCTGATGGTATTTTCCCATTAAATTTTTTTTATTTTTTATTCCGCCTGTGTTACGTGTTTTACTACATTCCACTGCGCCCTTCTGCAAAAATGCAGAAAAGGTCACGTGACACATACACAGAGGATCAGGCTCTTTCATTGATTGTGGATGCAAAATTATCTAAAAAGCAATACATGCTAATAAGATCGCAAGCCAAACATAAGCAGGCCGATATATATCCCACCTACAATCTAATCCGAGAAGCAAAGAATCGTTGCTATCCAGACAAAGACAGCATCACGGTGACAGAGAATTCCGCTGAAGTGAAACTACAAGCCCTACTTGACCACACAGCGTCTCGCATTATTGCAACTCAGGAACCCGTAATTAGAGCAACTACAGAATGTAAACTTAAGAATGTAGTGCTGATATCTAAATGGGGTTACGATGGTAGTACAAGCCAATCCCTGTACAAAAAAAGGGTTTCAGATCAAGATTTCAGCGACAGCAGCATGTTTCTGACGTCACTAGTTCCACTGCAACTATATTCGAGTGACGACGATGCGACCTCTAAAAAATTATAATTTGGCAAAATCCCCGACCTTCGTCAACTCGTTACTGCAGACCAATTCGATTCCAATTTGTAAAAGAAACGGCCGAAATTTCACGCATTGAAAAAGAACACGTAGAAAATCAATTGCAAAATCTGCAGCCTACCAAAAACCGTAAGTTCAAACAAAGAAATATTTATTTCACAAACTTTTGCTAACTATGATTGATGCTAAAGTCTGCAATGCAGTTGCATAACATCATCAGCTCAGAAATGTTACGTATGCGGTGCTTCACCAAAACAGATGAACGACATAAACCGTGTCGCCGATAGAGACGTTGATTTAACAGCATTCTGTTTTGGCTTATCAACATTGCACGCCTGGATCCGTTTCTTTGAGTGCTTGTTGCACATATCTTATCGTCTTGACATCAAGACCTGGCAGGTTAAAGGTCAGCAAAATACAGCGATTTTCAAGGACAGAAAGACGGCCATTCAGGCTAAGTTCAAGGAAGAAATTGGCATATTATTTGACTTTCCCCTTCCAGGCGGAAGTGGGACGACAAATGACAGCAATACAGCTCGCAAATTCTTACAGAATCCAAAGTTGCCAGCGTCGATTACTGGAATTAATGAAACTGTAATCAGCAGGTTTTCTGTTATCCTTTGGGCTCTTTTGAGCGGGTATGATATCGACGTAACTGCGTTCGACAGCTATGCCTTAGAAACATCTAGACTTTTCGTCAACACCTATCCGTGGTATTACATGCCCGCCTCGGTTCACAAAATACTTCTTCATGGATCCGCTATCATTTCGGCCGCTCTGCTACCTATTGGTCAGCTGTCCGAAGAAGCTCAGGAAGCCCGGAACAAGGACTGCAAAAGTTACAGAGAAAGATTTTCAAGAAAGTGTTCCCGTTCTGCGACTAACCAGGATTTACTAAACACGTGTTTCCTCGTTTCCTCAGATCCTATCATCACGTCTCTCCGAATCCTTCCACAAAAAGAAAAAGGAACACTCTTTGCAGAAGTCCTGGCACTCCTAAAGTCACCTGAATCACATACCATTAAATCCCACATGGACATGGAGGCAGAATCGGAAACATCCGACAACGATTTCAGCGATAGCGAATAAATAATTAGAAATAATATAAAATGCAAATTCGGCTGTTTAAAATCTATCTGAAACTGATAATTTAGCGTTTTTATATCCATAAGAAACATTCCCAAGCTAAAAATGCGAAGGTCAGGTTTTGGCCAGGTTTTAAGCAATTCTGGCCCACTGTGCGTTGGTATCCTACAAAGTGTGAGACGTTGCAAACAACGCTACCTGGTAACGCTTTCATGAAATTTTTTCGTGTAAGTAATCGTAAGTGAGCTGTTTGTATTTTGCACTGTTTTTCTCACCAATGGTCAAGAAAATGTTAAAATACAAATTGTTATGCGAATGGCTGTAGTAACACATATAAAAACACAGAAGGAATTAGGTTTACTTATTTCCAAATGAGACATGTAATAAATCAATGCGAGAAGAAGGGATTCAAACTGCTGAAAAGACTAGAGAATTCATAAAATCCTAAAAAGGGGCTTTATTAGTTACTTTTTTACTTCACCTATAGTAAAAAAAAAAGCCATGGAGTACTACTTCTAATAGAAAGGTTCTAGAAAATAAAAAATCTTGTTTCTTTGCAAGCTTTTTTTCTTCAACAGAGAGACTTCCTCTAGTTTATTTTTTCTTATTATTACAAAAAGTTTTAAAGGTTATTTAGAAAAATGAATTAGAATCTTATTTTCATTTACCTGTAAGTTAAAAATTTTGTGACGATCTTAAAGGACATTGAACATGATGTTAATAGTGGTAGCGCAAGTTTGCATTACGTCAAAGTAATGGTGTTGTGTTTCAGATGATAATAAATATTTAACGTTAAGGGAAAAAAAACTAGGGAACAAGCATTCGGCAAATTAGTTTTAACAACAATCTTCAAAACAACAATTAATTGAAACAAAATAAATGCGATTATTTAATTTGTAAATCATACAATTTAAACAGATATTAAAATAGAATTTTTGGACAAATACTCATATGAACAGTCACAATTATCAGAATAACAATCATAAGACAAATGCCACGAAGCATAAACACACAGCCTCTATCCTCACAGTGCCATATAAGTACACTGCCTCTATCCTGGACAGTGCTACATAACATATGTTCTCGCAATAATCAATGCGAAGTGGGGAAGAATCAAGGAGTTTTAGATTCCACTTCATCGGTCGACAGCAGCAAGTTAACATTCTTTCCTCAAAATTTCACCCATTGACCTTTTACATCCATTATTGGGACATAACCACTGCTTCGGAGTTTGTCCCTGAGTTTCAGCAATAATCTCAGGAAGAATACAGTTCTGTTTCGTTTAAGCAGTGTCCATGATGATAAACCTATGTGTTTGGCATTTCATTACTATTGTGTAGTTCAATTTTTTATGAATAATGAGTAGAGATTATAATTGCATTTTTTAAGCATTGTTAAATGCATTGAAATACTGAACTATAACTGCCGCCACGAAAGTTGAGCGATCTTTTTGACATGCGCAGTAAGTCATCTCATCAATATGCTTTGTCTGGATTTTACCCATGATGCACTTGCTCTACTATAGTAATAGTGGAGATATCGTTGAAACGTGGAAAGCCTATTAAAAGTCATAATATAAAACAAATTGCATTCCAGTCGACTATTTTGCGTCATTTTATAATTTAATAATTTATTAATTTCATTTATCTATTTAAAAGAAAAAACGAAAATACAAACTAAATATAAATACGAAAACAATGTTTCGAAAACGAAAGCGGATGTTTCATGGAATAGCTAAACGATTTACTTCATATTAACGTCTATTGGCTGGCGTTAGAAATAGCGTCATCCTGTCGTTCAACTTATGTGGTGGCAGTTATAAAGTTAAATTGCTTTGTCGTAATATGTTATTCTATAATTTTTTTTAGAAATATTTTATTTCTTGTGCTTGCCATGGATCGTTTTTTCATCTTTACCAGTTGTCGCTGCGGATCTTTTGGTGTCGTATCCCCCCCCCCCCCCTGTTTATTCTTTTACTTGTTTTGTTCTTTATTTTCCCCTATAAGTTTATGAATGCCATTTGCAAGCCTTTTTTTGCAATGAAATCTATAATGATTAAGCTTATGTGTATCAACTCAGTTATTTGATGCTGATGCATTCTGTTTGGGCCGGCTTAAGTTTTTGGCCTAAGCTATGAGGTTTATCATTTAGGACCCTTTACTGAGATGACGTCTGTTGATTCTTTTCGGTTCAATGCTTAGAATAAAATGGTTATCCACTTAAATTCAATGTCAAGATGATGCTTATGTGTTCATCTTTTTGTTTCTTGGATAACTTCCAGGGTGTAGGCATGTGGGAGTCATTGTTATCCATTATCGGACCTCCCGGCCTAACTTTCCTTTTTTTTGACCTGCTTATTTGCAGCGATTATTCTGTTGGAAGAAATTGTTTACGTAGCTAGGTCCAAGGACTTAAAGCAGTATGTATCTGTTTAGGACACTGACTGGGGGTTAGGCAGTGTGGCACTGAGCTGAGGATAGACAGTGATTAATTGTGCGATACTATTGAGTTGAAGCAGTATTTTGTTTCAAAAGAATTTGTAAAATGATTGTGTAATTCTGAATAATTTCTGTTCTGTTATAATGTGTGTACGTTTTGAATATGTCCGCCTGTTTATGTATTGTCCCTTAATTTTTCCTTGAAAATTACCTGCTATATTTATTATTCAATTTAATTTTATCTCTTAATAAATATTTACGATGAGTGTTTGAAGCTCATTTTAATACACTTCGTTCCTTTATTTCTATTAGTTATATTTTGTTTCAAATAATGAGCTTATCATTTTTTTGCGGTTCACAAGGTCATTAATTTCTGTTATTTAACTTGTACTATTATTATCGATCACAGCCTAATTAAAAAGAATTACTTAATAGCATTATCCCCACACTTCCTAATCAGGAAACAAGTGTATCAGGTAATCACCTACCTGAAATCTCCGATTCTTTTTTCGTGTTAGTGCAATCACCGGAATAAGGAGAGAGGCTAATCCTTTCTTTTTTCCTTCTAGGGATTATTTGATGACTTTCTTCCTATCGGTTGAATGTCAGAGATCTTGATTTGTAAGTAGTTCCTTACAGGTATTAGGTCTTTGGGGCCGGTTTCAGATAAATTTTTCAGTGGTCACTAAACTTTCTGTAAATCATTGAATCAAGCTTTCAGCAAATGATTGAATAATGGCTCGAGTCTTCCATCCTTTTTGAAATTCTGACTTCGAGTTCTTAAAGACTATCAAAATGCAGAATAGGAATTTCTCTGAGAAGATCCACCTGTATCTCGTTGTCTTCATCAATTAAATTGGGTTCAAAACATTAAAAATTCAACAATTTCAGTGCCTTTATCTCCTAATCCGTTAGATCAATAGAGAAAACACCAAGAATAAATATTTCTCAAATGGGATGTACGATGCTGAGTCAAATGAAAACCGGAAAACAGCTGTAGAAAATCGAAAACCACTCCCATTGCGATCAGACCCGGCACGCATGCGCGTGGACTCTCCCGCCATCAATTGGCGTTAGTCGCGCGTCCTCATGTGACCCAGCGGTGCTATATGGCTGCCCCTCTGTAGGAATGCACCAAAGAAGAGCAGCGTGGAGTGATCCATTTCGTAAACCGTGAAGGTACGAAAACAACAGCAATCCATCGACACATGTTGGCACAGTATGGTGCTGCCAGAGAAGCACAGATCAGGAGTACGAATGGTGTAATATTCAGCAGCAGCACAATTTTGGCGAACGCGGTGGAGTTTATTCTGCAGGGTAGATGAGTCACCATCGATGAAATTGCAACGGTATACAGGTCAGTCATGGCTCTGCTCAGCATATTGTCCATGATGAGTTGAAATACCGGAAAGTGGCTGCAAGATGGGGCCCTCGTCGGCTGATGCCCGAAATGCTGCGCTGCTACGAACTTGAAAGTGACACCTTTTTAGAGCGGATGTGACTGGAGACGAGTCTTGGGTCCATCACTACCAACTACAGACCAAGCGCTCCAGTAACAAATGGCGGCACTCGACATCACCAAAGCCAAAAAAGTTCCGCAGCCAGCCATCTACAGGAAAGGTTATGCTGACCTTGTTCTGGGACCACAAGAGTCCCATAGTGGAACATTTCATGGTTAAAGGCGAGACGATCACCAGTGCCACAAAAACTGACATTCAGAAACCTGCTATACGCTTCAAGCGCTGCGGACTATTCTCAACAGGCATTCTCATCCAGCATAACAACATGCTACTTCATTCGGCTCGTGCGACCTTGTTGCGTCTAGAATGGTTCTATCCTCAAACGGCTGCCCAATCGTCCGTATTTGCCCGACCTCGCGCCCTCCGACTTCCACATCTTTGGCTCACTAAAGGACTCCTTAGGTGGCTCCAAGTCTCGACTGACACAGAAGTGCATGAGTAGCTACACGCGCAGCCAAAAGACTCTTACCAAGGTATCCATGCTTTCCCGACTCGGTGGGGAAAATGCATCTTAAAGCAGGGGGACAACATTGAAAAATAGCGTACTTGTTTCAACTTTGTCTGTAATAAAGGAGCCGGAAAAATATTAACAGTTTTCGTTTTACTTTCCCTCGTACAATGTGAAAATACCATTAAAAATTAGGATTTCCATTGCATATTTCAATGTTGATCCCATATTCGAAAATGGGGTCAGTTTTTTTTTGGGAAATGAAATACACATAAAACCCCTCAAATAAAAATACAACAATTCTTTCATTGAAAAAGTACTCTGCCAGATTTGTATTTTAGAAGTTAGCTGTTGGTTCATTTTTGGTGAGACACCCTGTATATTATGGAAAAATCTTAATCTATGTTGTGAGCGAAAATTTAATTCTTTTTTCTCAGACATAATATCTCACTAAAATGAAATAACTTGAGGATCTGATCTTTTATTTCTTCATCTTAAATGCAATTGACATATTTTACAATTAGTTAACTTTGACGAAATTGTTTCACTTCTCTTGATTGTTTCAACTAATAATCCAGTTGATCTGGCGTACATTTTTTGAACCCGTCTTTCGTGTGTTATGTATGATGTTGGTTAGCTCTGTTGACAAAACAGACAACTAACAGCAGAAAGTGTCAGAAATCACTTCGAAGAGAGCTTCACTTGGGTACAGTCATGCTTTTGCCAGCCATGCAAAGAAATCAACTAACTACAGACATAAACATAGTTGTATGAATAATTTTTTGTACACAAACATACCTAGGAAGCGGTAGCATTGCTCTCATGTGAAGTGGATTCATGCGTATTTATTGAATAGTGGAAAATTTCTTTACAAGATTACTTTAGACCATGTGCTGGTGTAGCAATTTGATGTATTACGTTACTGGTAAGAAATACTATATTTGTGTCACTCACTGTAATGAACTCGTACGCAGAAATACCCTATATAGAAAGCTTTAATGAACAAAATTTCTACTTATCTATTTTAAGCTAGACATTTCAATATCAACTAACAATGATTGGATTATTTCTTTGAGTTGTCTTCTCAAAATTGTCGCTTCTTTTGCAGCAGTTGTTAGTGCGATATATTCTGAATTGGTTGTCTCTTGGATTCCTATTGGATAGGTCCTTCTGCTAGTTTATAGACGCATCCTGTAGTTGACTTTCTTGTATCAGGGTCTGCTCCCCAGTTTGCATCAACGAATCCTACAAGTGTCCTTTCTGACTTCTGGTAGACTAGTGACTTGTTTGTAGTCCCTTTAAGGTATCGCATAACTCTTTTTGCAGTGTTGAGATGTTGACGGGTTGGTTCATTGTTAAAACGACTTAGTTGATTAGTAGCATAAGATATATCTGGTCTTGATATGGTAGCTATGTAGTCAGTGATCCTACGATTTGCTGATAGTAGTTAGGATCCACGGGTTGATTTTCCTCCTGTATGGTTGAGATCTTCGTCAGATGCATTTTGGGTTCCTGCATAATTTTGCATCTTCCATTCAAAATTTTTTTAGTATTTCATGGATATAATTCTTTTGGTTAATTTTTATGTATCCTTTTTCAAAGTCTCTTTCTATGTTAATGCCAAGGTAGTATCTAACCTTGCTGAGATCTTTCATTTTGTACTTTTGACTTAGTTTGGCTTTAAATTCAAATATTTTATCTTCATTGTCGGAAAAATGAGAATATCATCTACATATGTCAGTACTATAAGTGTTGATGTATCATCTATTTTTGTATAAATACAGTTGTCAGAGTCTGTTCTTTTTAGTGCTAGGTTTGTGAGCTCTTGGTTTAGTTTGTAATTCCACAACCTTCCTGACTGTTTCAAGCCATAGAGCGCTTTATTCAGCTTGAAAACTTTATTTTCATTGCCTTTTTTCACAAAGTTTTCTGGCTGCTCCATATAAATTTGAAAGTCGATTTTTCCGTTTAGATATGCGGAGTTAACATCCATGTAATGAATGTGAAACCCATAGTTTGCTGCTAATGCTAGACATAAGCTTAATGACGAGTATCGTATTACTGGAGAATAAACTTCTTCAAAATCTATGCCTTTCTTTTGTGAGCATCCTTTGGCAACAAGTCTTGCTTTAAAGCGATCTATATTTCCGGTGTCTGTGTACTTGACAGCGTACACCCATTTACATTTTATTGTTTTTTTTGTATTTTGGTTAGTCTACGAGTGTCCAGGTATCGTGGCTTTGCAAGGACTTGAATTCTTTTATCATAATTTTTTGCCATTGCTTGGATTCGGGCGATTCCATAGCTTCTTGCACTGATCCTGGAATAGCAATGTTGAGTGTTTCAGTTTCTGCTGTTTTACTAGTTTGGTATTCTTTTCTTGGTCTTCCTCGTTTGCCGGTTAGTAATTTTCGTGGTCGACCTCTGGCTCGTTTTTGTGAGGTTGAAGCTTCGTCTTTATTTTCCAGTTGTTCTTGAACTGCATCTATGAAGTTTTCTTCATCATCACTATCATCTTGGAGTTGATCTTGATCCACTTGCATCAGGGCTTGGCTTGCTTGCTTGTTTTCCATTATAAGATCTTCATCCAAATCTTCTAGATCGATTATTGATTCTTGATTTTCTGCTTCATCTAGCAATTCTGTTTCTCTGATGGGAGATGACATGCCTTCGATGACTTTTATGTCTTGACTCTTTACGATGGTTTTATTTCCAGGTTTCCATAATCTGTAAGCTTTTTGCTTCCGATGAGTAGCCTACTAGATAGCATTTTTCAGCTCGAAAGTCGAATTTTCCTTTTCCGGGTGAATTGTCCTTCACATAAGCTGTGCTTCCTATGATACGGAGATGGGATGCAAATGGTTTTTTTGCCTGTCCACATTTCGTATGGTGTCTTGTCTTTTAGGGACGAGGTAGCACATCTGTTTCTTATGTAGGCAGCAGTCGAAATTAGTTCTGCCCAAAGTTGAATTGGTAAAGTTGAGTCGGCCAAAAATGTTCTGGCCATCTATACCAGCGTACGATTATAGCGCTCAGCTACGCCGTTTTGTTGGGGTGAGTATTCCACTGTTAGGTGTCATAAGAGGCCATGTTGAACTCATTTCCACAGAAATCCTTCCCATTGTCAGTTCGCAAGACTTTTATCTTCTTACCAGTTTGTTTTTCAGCCATGGCGTGGTAGTCTTGAAATGCTTTCAATACATCACTTTTCTTCTTTAGAATGCTCACAAAGATATAGCGGGAAAAATTATCGATAAACATAGCAAAATATAGTCCACCACCAAATGATTCTGTCCTAAATGGACCGCAGATATCGCTATGGATAATTTGAAGTAGTTCATTACTTCGCTCACTTGCTTTTTTAGGAAAGGGAAGCCTTGCTTGTTTTGCTTTCATGCAAGGTTCACATAGCAGTGATTTTTCTTTTCCAAGTTTCATTCCATAGACTAGCTCTTTTTTTTTCCATTTGCCTCAGCTGCTGTATATTTATGTGTCCAAATCTTCGGTGCCATCTTTCGAGATACATGTTTTCTTCAATTCTTGGGTAGAAACAGAAATTGTTATCATTGCTTTGAAGTCTTAGAATGAACAGGTTTCTGTGTTTCCCGGCAGTTAGGTATATTTCTCCATCTTTCTTTATGGTTGCTTCATTTTCTTTGAAGATGACTTCGTATCCATTTTCTGTAGCTTTGCTTACTGAGAGTAAGTTCCCGGTCAGTCCAGGTAAGTAAAAAACTTCTTTTATCTTGATGCCTTTTACTCCTTGTGATGTAGATGTAAAGATGTTTATATTATCTTTCTGTCGCGCTAGCGTTTTTTGTTTCGTTGCCAGGCGGATTTTAATTGGTTCTATTCTTCTAATGTCTTCAAATAGCTGTTTATTTCCGCACATATGCGCATTCGCACTGTTATCGATGCACCAGTCAGTAGACCTAAGAAATTCTTCGTTTTGAGCGTGATGTGCTGTTGCATTCATAGAAGATTCATGTGCGATAGTAGCACGATGTTCCTCGCTAGCTTTCTTGTTTCTGCATTCTGACATCTTTTGACCTTTCTTTTTACAGTAGAAACATTTAATTAGTGAGGAAGTTTGTTTTCTCACTTGCATTTGTTTGCTTTTAGATCCACTTTGTTTCTGTGTCACGAGTGCAGTTTGATGGGATGTCTGCGTCTCATTTCTACACAACTCTTCCAGAATTTTTGTCTTCAGCGAGTCGATGTCAGGTAGTTCATCTCTGGTTTCTATAGCTATGATGAAGTTTTCAAACGCTTCTGACAGACTGCATAGCATCAGTATCACTAGTAGGTCTTTTGGGATAGTTACACTCACCTCAGCAAATTGATCTGCCAGTTCGATGAATGCCGCCAAGTGATCTTGGGCGTTTTGTTCTGGTTCATCTTCAGCTTGAGTAATCTTTTCATTAGTGTTACCTTCCTTGTCGGTGCACTTGATTGGTAGATTTCTTTTAGTTTTTCCCAAACGTCTTTGGATGTGGCACAAGTTTTCACGTGAAGGGAATTAGAAGGCTTCATACCTAATATTATGGATGCCAACGCTTTCTGGTCATTAGTTTCCCATTCAGCTTGCTTTGATGTATCGTCTGGTTTTCTTAGAGTACCATTAGTGTAGTTCCCTTAATCTGGAGTGAATTAAAAAGCATTTTCACCTGGAGTTTCCAGGTCTCATAGTTCTGTTTAGTCAACTTCTCTATCTTGTATAGGCCTGACGTTGCCATTTTAAGATTAGCTTGAAGTATATATATTTTTTTTCTAGTGATGAGCACGTAATAAGGAATTGTTTACCTTTTAAAGTCGAATTTCACTCTGGAACTGTAACATAGTGTTCTTATGCGCGCTGGGAGCGTGGTTTTTTTATTTTTGAAACTATCCTGGGCCCATAACCTGTTCTAAGTGTTAATAAAAGCAAGGAATACTGCTTTTTGTGTCTTATTTCTATAAATTTATTTTAGAGCAGTGTAACTATGGCAACATAACAATAAAACGATTCAGGAGATTACAACAATAAAATATTTATAGCTGCTGATTGCTTAAGTTTGAATCTAATAATAGAATTTATGCTTATCACAACATAATGTAAAGCTATATTTATTAACTTAGCTCTAAGTGGATATCGCGATAGCACTTTAAAAACTCGAGATCGATATTCGCTTTTAAAATAGGTGAAGTTAAATGAATTAACATGATCAAAGTAATATTTGGAAACTCTTTAAAATTTGTTTACTTAAAAAAATCACAGTCTTGATTGTCATACCCCAGCATTAAAGATTATCTATGTATGAGATTAACTTTCCCTAAAAACGTCTCTAGAAAACATCGCAACCGCAAGTTTCCTAGGATCCAAGCACCGCGCTTCCGGTTTCATGCCCTGAAGGTTTGTTGTCATTTCTAATGGGGTTAATACACAAACTATTCCTCTAAGATTCACTACCCTATTTTAGATGTGATGCTTTATAGTGGAACTTCTTCTAACCTCTCCCTAACTGCGAATGGTCGGACTTCTCATCCTGCCTATGATTACATTGTTACTTGGTTTCCTGAACAATCCACAACATAGATTGTTAAAAAACATCTATAATAATAAACTTTTAACGTTTTATGACGAAAAGGATTAAAATAATAATAATTTTGGACACTTAAAAAAACTCCCTAAAATTTTCTCTTCTATTGCTCATGATGCTCATTTTTTTTTGTGGCGAGCCTGATCTAATTGCAGTTTAGCAGTTTAAATCGTGTTATTTTGTTTTGATAGAAATAAAGTTTAACTGGCTCATTATTATGTTTTATTAAATAGGCATTCAGGGACCATTAAAAAATTTATGAATTACCTTTCTTTATAAAGAAAACAAAAGAACTAATTGCTCATAGCGCTTGCAGCACGATGTCGCGTTGTGATTCGGCTTCGACTAATCGCAGTTTAATAGAGAATAGGTGGAGTTTTGCTATAATATCAGCTATCTCGAAGAACAATCGACTTTAGTGTCAGCTCCTCAATTTCGCTTTGACAGTTTATTTAGGACTTGATATTTTTTGTCAAGAATACAAATTCATTAGATATGCATGGTGTAGAGTGACGGTTTTTACTTTATTATACTTATTACAAAAGTAAAGTTTGTATCAGAAATTGCCGGAACAATCGATGTATGGGCGAAAGAAGAATGGTCAGAGTGTCATTGATTTTTAAATTTTATTCAATTTTCCACTAAGACAAGTATTAAATAGGAGCATTTTCATCCGGGTTTTTTTTTCTGCACATACTTATTCCAACGTACCGTGTCCATGTGATCCTGATATAGAGTTTTTTCCTCTGGTTTGGTTAGCTTTCTGCAAAGAGTAGATTTTAAATAAATCGGTGATGCTCTATAACTTTCTAATTAGAAGTTTCTATCTACTATAGTTAAAAATTAGATAATAACACCTTTTTTTCTAAAGTAATTCAACTGTTTCGGGAATTGCCTCTACACCTTGTATATTCTATTTAATGTGCGTATAAAATCTTTGAATATGAAACTTGCCACGTAATTTTTTAATCAATATATTATTGATTGTAGTGTTGCCTATATTTGTTTTGGTATGGAATTTTATTATCACTTTGTGTTGTTCACTAGTTAGATTTTTTGCGATTTCTGTCTTATTTTGTGTAATTAACCCGAAATGATTGTATCCTTTATGATGAGCATCTCCCCCCTTTCCTAGACAACCTATGGGGAGGCTATGCCCCAACCTCCCCCACCTGTGACTTTTATCTATTAAGAGACTATGGACAGCATGGTCTTGACTGTGGCAGATGGACTCTACCCCAGCTGCTATTTTATCAAGGATGTATATGCTGAAACATGCCTATCTCCTATTGAAATACCAAAATGGCTTACTTTGGATTAATAGTTCATTGAATTGTTTTCAAACCCAATACTTCACGTTTCTGTTTATGTAGGAGAGACCGGGGCAGGTTTACTCATATTTTTTATTCTTATTTTTTTACTTTTAGAAATAAATCTATTTCACTCAATTTTCATATCCATTCATTAGCTAAACTTTCAGGAACAGTATGGTCCTTTTAACCTGCCCTAAATGTATGCTATTTTCAAATTAAAATATTCTTTAAGGCAATCTCACCAGTGTAAACTTGCCCCGTAGCCGAGGCAGGATTACACAATGCTTACGGCATGTTTCCACACATTAACAAAAAAAAAATACAGAGGGTGAGTCAAAAGTAGTGGCCGACTCGGGAGAGGGAATTAGAGTTTGAGGAATTCTGGGCGAAGACTATTTACCAAAAGGATACCTCGCAGTTTATTAAGAGAAAAGTGTGGGAAGAAACGTCAATACGAATTTGAATGCGATAGACATTGTGCCACCTGCGTCAGTCAGTGTAAAAATATTGCAGAAAAATTGGTGATATGCGGGCTCCTTCATCACCATTCGAAAAAAGGGGACCAGTCCCCGAGCAGCAGCCAACAAAATATGCGGGGTGGAATTTTAGGGTTGTGACCAATGAACGGACAGCACGATGGTGGTTCTCCCGCTTTTCGTCTGGAGACATGGGCCTGGAAGATGCGCCAAGGAGCGGAAGATCTAATGAAGTGGATGACGCAGCCCTACACAACAAGTGGAAGCCAACCCAGGCAGCACTATCCGTGATCTAGCGGTGGACATCGGGGCATCACAATCGAGTGTGGTTCGAAATCTGCACGTTCTGGGAAAGGTCAACAAGAGCTGCTGAGTTGTGCCCCACGAGTTGTGCGCCAGGCGCGAAGAACATCGCTTAAATTGCAGGAGTTGGTGAGCATTGAGGTTCTGCCACATCCAGCATACAGTCCCGACCTGCACCTTCTGACTACCATCTCTTCCGGTCCATGGCGCACTTCCTGTGTGGACGGCGCTTCGCCAATTTCAGTGAGGTTGAAGACGGCGTGCGTGACTTTTTCGCCCGGAAACCAGAGGAGTGGTTTAGCGAGGGCATCTGCCAACTGGCTGATTGTTGGATGAAGACCATCGAGCATGATGAACTTTACTTTGACAGTTAGCAATGAGTGGATCTTGACTGGTGCCCTTTTAAAAGTTTTTGTGGTAATTAGCCACTACTTTTAACTCAACTTTTGTATATAAAAATTATGACAATATTGATAGAAAATATACTGAATTATGTGCTGTACTACAGTGATTATGAACCCACCTCTTATAATCTGTGCAATGTACCCACTGCTCTACATTTCATATGGCCTGTACAGTATATAAATCTTCCGAATGTTTCCTGTTTAAACTTGCCCCATCGCCATGTTTTGGTTAAAACTAAGCCTCTAAGATTTGTTCATGAGGTTAACAATCAACTCAGTAACTTAAAATAACTGCAAAAGAACAGTCTAACAGGATAAGCAATAATGATATATTATCAAATGGTACAAATCCTATAAGTGTCAATACATTTTTGCGAAAATTTACGTACCAGAAGAAAAATTAGAAAAAGCTGTCTATTTCACTGTTATTAAATGCAACTGACTCCAGACTATTTTTATGATACATGGAGATTGTAACGTTTCTCCTAGACTCGATGGCGGTGCGCTCCTATCAACGATATGTTAACTATAGGGAATGTGTAACTTACCCCTACTTAACCTGCCCTGGTCTCCTCTACTTTAAATCTCAGAGAATATATGAATAAATCTGGCTCAATTTGTCAGACTCTATTTGCTTAAGACTTCCCATACCCTGATCTTATCATCGATCCTGGGCCCTGAGGAACAAAGAAAGGCGTCACATCTGGGTCACTTAATCTGGAATTCTCCTTACTCCTGAGTTGTATTGGAAAAAAGCAAGTAAAGCATATTGAGCAAGGACAGAAATTAATCATAGTTAATTTATCAATATTGTAATAAAATTTTAAATAGGTAAGTCAGTAATAGACCTAAGAAATAGGTAAATCAGTAAAAATAGTCTTAATTAAACAGAAGATAGAGATAGAGTCTCTTAAAGGAGCAATAAAAGATTTAGAAATTATAATAACCAATTTGATTTTTTGTGTAAACGGCAACAAGAATGCATGGCCAAATTAGTTCTGGGCCAAAAATCATACACCATTGTACAGTCTAAACGGGTCGCATACTGCAGTGGGTTAAGGGTTGTGCCTATATCACGTGGTTTGCCAAGGAAGATTAAAATAGATGGCAAGGAAAGATGGGAGACACGAACTTGAGCCAAAAACTATGTCTGGAATTCATGCTCACCCCTTCCAAGTAATAATTGGATCGTCAGCAAGGAGAAGCGCGGGACGGCTCACATGGGATATCAGAAGAGAACGAGAGGAGAAAGGAAAAGAGAGGAGAGAGGAATAGACGAGTGCTATGGTTGTGCCATCTGTTGAATAATTGTATAAGTACTAAATCAGGGTAGAAAACAGAGCAACAACATGGTTAACAATGATGAATGCTGATGACTTATTTTTAAAAAAACATCAATTAAATGGGAAAGTAATCTATCAAGTTTGCCAATACTGAACAAAAATGAAATATTAGAGTATAGAGAGATTTATATACTTATTTGATGGTTATTTAAAAATTTCCAGGGTGATGAGTAGAGGTATTGTTTTGGGATAAGAGCTCAAATTCAGCTTTCCTAAAGATTTTTAACATACAATGTGTGCGTTATCATGAAAGAAAAATCTATTGATTCTGCATATTATGAATGTGCTGTAGAATATGTAAACAAATATACGAGGGGAGATCAAAAAGTGAGTTGCACTAACCTGCCACAGGAGCGCGCTGTGTGTTGCAATCTTGGGCAAAGCAGAGAAAGGGACATTAACTGCGCAGACGTCGGATAGCACAGTTGCTCTGGTTTCCCGTCATGTTTTGTGTGACTAGCGGGCTAAAAGCAATGGCCCGTCAACTGGATGTCCCAGTTGAGGTACGAGCAGCAATCCGATTTCTATAGGCCAAACGTGTGAAATGCACGGACATTTATTGTGAAATCACTGCTATATATGGAGAGCGTGCAATTTCCCGGCCAGGAATTGTAAAGTGGTGTCAACAATTTGAAGCAGGAAGCACGGATATCACAGACGAAGATCTCGTTGGCAGTCCTGCAATGTCCCGTACCATTGCAAATGTTGACCGTGTAGATGCGATCATTAGAGAGAATCGGCGCATAAAACTGGTGGAGAATGATTCTGAAACGATGAGGAGGTGAAAGCGGCTGTCACCGTGTGATTACAAAACGCTGGAGGAGATTTCTTTGCATCCAGAATCGAAAAGTTGGTTGATCGTTCGAATAAATATTTAGGGTCTCTTGGGGACTATGTGGAAAAGTGAACCTACATAGTATGCTGCTATAGCCGTGTTGCTTTGGTGTAGGTGGTGTAATAAATGACCATACCATGAAAGTGCAACTTACTTTTTCATCTCCCCACGTATTTAAAAATATTTAAAAGATACTCTATAAGAAACAAATAATGTAATACAGCCAAAAATTTATTGATAAAATAAAAAATTTAAAAATTGATGTTTTCGGGCACATATGTAGCCAAAACGACGTGTTTCGGGAACAAGCATTGTTGAATTTTCATGATTATCACCGAAAATCACCCAAATGGGTGGAATTTTGTATTTCGGGCACATACGTGGCTGGATTGATTGTTTCACTTAAGTTTTATATTTTATTTACTGTAATATATATATATATATAATTGTCCCGAAGATTCATTTTTTAATAATTTGAGTCTTGTATAACCATACGAAGTAACTGTCTAAATGCATTGATTAAAATTAATAGTTTACTAAGGGTCGGTTCTATTATAATCATAGAAGGGAAGTAGTGAAACTCCGTAGTTCTCTATGTTCACTACTAACCTGGGATAAATCCTTAGATAGAATAAGTACTGGAATAAAGCTCAGATAAGACTAAATGGAGTTCTACCATCTTCAGATAGAATTAATCCTCAGATAAACACCAGAATAAACTAAAGATATACTGATAAAGTTATACCGTCCTCTAAAGGTCGGATAGCCACTTTATTCTTAGGATAGTGAATCGTTTCACTCAAATTTATGAGTGATAATGGCGGTACTTCCGGTTCACTTCGATTTTGAAAATGCCTTCAAAACCATTTTAAACTACAATGGTAGGAAAAAGTTTTACAGTGCAAGTGAACAGCAGATTAGATCTAGATTATTTGTTAGTAATTCATTTTCAATGATCGACAACATAGCCCCCAAAAGAAGAAACGAAACGGAAGTTTTGTGTCTCAGATATCTGAGTTCTCTAGCTGATTTTGTTTTCGCGTTTGTATTTTCTGCCATGCCGCATTTTAACCTCAACACTGACTGGAAACGTTTTGTTTTTTTCCACGACAAAGGGCTTTCTCTTATCATTGTAGGCTATGCACTGACTGTAATTAATACTTTTGTTTTTTTCACGATAGATGGAAGCACTAAATATCAAACTGACCAATCACAGGGTGCCTTACATTGCTTGTGCTCTATACTTCAGATAAAGTTATCCAAGGGATAAAAAATGTTGGTAGAACGCTGTATACCGGGTTTAAGTTTGAACTTTGGATAGCTATCTGAGGATTTATCTGAGGTTGTTAGAATTGGCACTAAATGAAATTTAGGGGACTATTTATTTTATTTCAGATTTATTTCAGATTTATTTCAATTTTTGAACATATGCAACAATAATGTAAAATTTAGAAAATGAAATTCCAAATCCAACATGCATTAAATTTTAGCGTAAGTGGAATAAACCAGCAGGAAAAACACCCTGCATCGAACTAATTCCATATGTCTCGTTATAACCATGTATACCAGTTAGCCAAGGAGGAATAAATAGAGAGAGCTCACCAATTACAAGTTGCATCCAACGACGATTTTCTTAACTCATTAGGAACTCCATTAATGTGAAAAACAGAGTGCGTTCCATTCCCACTGTAGAAACGCTCGCTGGTGACATAACTGTGTTAATAGCTGTCCGTTCAGGATAAAAGAATCGTTGTTGAATACCATTTTCTTCATAATTCTTTATAGAAACAAACAGAAAAAACTGCGGAGCGTCAAACACTGAGCGTCGGCCATCTTCTTCGAGCTTCCCTGCGCAACAAAGCATACGCTCTCTCGCAACAACAGAACAATGCTAATTTTTTTATTATTATGCTGGAAAAAGCCACAACAACCATGGCCAACAAATCTCAGCATCAGCCACCTATTTTTCCAATATTAGACTTATCAATGCTATATAACAACAAACACTCATTTTCCCCATTAACAATAACAGATCTACTACCACGAATCCTCCATTAACAACACACATGCACACACGCAGCCAATTTCAACTTTTAAATCCAAATTCCATTTTTTACAACGCCACAAACCACACCTATGCATTTACTGCCATACCACTACATCTACCCAACAACAGAAATACCATAACTCGCAACGAAAAAAAACAAACAAACATACACTGACCAAGTCACACACGCCGCACCAAAAAAACAAAAGAACAAAGTTCTTTCACCTGACAGCTACTTACCTAACATGCATACAACGCTTCACAAAGCCTCCCTTTTATTCTGCTAACATGCACACACACCCCACTCAGTGCCTGGTAGTCAACCTGCCTCCAGAGTCATAGATTGTATCGATGCTCTTTAGGTGGTTCCTCATCTTCACCCATACCTTGATCTGCCCCTGTACCCTGGTTCCTGATTAATGCCCCCCTCCCGGGACATCTCCCCTTTGTCTTCCAAAACTATTTCAGGTGGCTCCGCTTCACGCATTATACCTACCACGGGAGCTTCCCTGTTCTCCACCCACTCTTCATCCTCTATCTGTTCCTCATCCGACTCTACCACGGGTGCCCTAACTATGGTCCGCTTACGCGGCCCCTCTTTAAACGCACCCACCTGACCAATACATGGCTTCAATCTGTCTATATGGGTTGTGACAATGTCATGGTGAGATCAACCTTTAATACGGAAGGTGACGTCCAACAATTGTTCGATCACCCGAAATGGCCCTAGGAATTTAAATGAGAACTTTTTATTTTTTTACCTCCCATCCTAAGAAGCCATACCCTACTTCCCACCTCAATTTTCCTTATTCAATTATTTTTGTTTAATCGGCGCAGTTTTTTCGCCCTACACTCTCTATCACATTCCATCACTTCTTGCCTGATCACAGTCATTCGAGCCACCAAGGCCGACCTATATTTATAAGTTTCCTGCCTCTCCTCAGCTTCCGTCATGTCCCCTGGGCATTCTTCCAACCACCCCGCGGTAGCATTGGGTCGATGCCAAAGAGCAGAAATGCTGGCACCTCCCCCAACGTTTCGTGATAGCGCGATCGTAATGAGAATAATGCGTAATCAATTGCATTCTCCTATTCCCTTGGGTGGTTCTCATAAATCGCCCGAACAGCCTCGCAGAGCAACTTGTTGCAGTGCTCAGCCAGACCATTCGACGTGGGCCGGTAAGCAGTGGTGCTTTTGTGCTGCACCCCGAGATCTTCACACACTAACCTAAATACTTCTGAGGTGAAATTGGCCCCACGGTCGCTGATTATCTGCTGGGATATTCCATACCTACAGACGATTAGTTTTATGAACTTTTCTGTGACCGTTGGGGCAGTTTGATCATACAGAGGTGCAGCTTCCACAAAACGGGTTAAAACATCAGCGGCCACTGATATATACCTACTGCCTTGCCACAATTTTTCCACTGGCCCTACAATATCAATCAACACCCTCTGGAATGGGAATACTGTGCTTATCCCCTTTTGCCATAGTGCACAAGCAAAATCTTTTCGTGCCTATTGACATACTAACCATTGCTTAATCCTTCTGGCTACATCTATTGACAGCCCTCGCCAAAAATACACCTTCTTAATGTCACGTATCATCGCGCTCACCCCCCTGTGCGCACCCCATTTGCTACTATGCGACCATTCCATAACTTCCGCCCTCATATTCTCAGGGACACAAACTTTATCTGCGACATCGGGGTGTTTCACAGGACACCACACAACTAACCCCTCCTGCTTTTTATATAGGTTCTCCTTCCGTCGCACCTGTGCTTTTCCATTCAATTCTGCACTTATCTGACGGATCCACGGGTCTTTTTCCTGCGTTTGGTGCAGTTGTCTCCACCAGCCTTCATTACTACAGGTAACCATTGCGTGATCGCAGTGCCGCAACAACATATCCGGCACTACATTCAATTTCCCAGCCACATGTCGAAAAGATAATTGAAACTCCTCCAACTGCAGTGCCCACTGCAACACCTGCTAGTTTGCATCTCTCATGCTACTGATGAACACCAGCGGCTTATGATCGGTGACCACCACAGTAGGGTAACACAGGTTGATGTGCCGGAAATGAGTCACGGCACGTACAATCGCCAATGCTTCCTTTTCAATCGTCGCGTAGTTCAACTGCGCCCCCTTTAACCTCTGGCTATAAAGGGCCAGCGAGTACAACACCCCAGCAATTTCTTGCTGTAACACCGTGCCTATAGGGTACCCAGAAGCATCCGTTGCCAAGATAAATTCCATCATGAAATCCGGTGTCTGCAGTATTGGAGCTGTGGTTAATATGTGTTTCACGAGGTCTAATGCTTTTTGACATTTAGCACTCCATACAAATTTACCCCCTTCTTTGTAAGATCGGTGATTGTGGAAAGAGTACCAGATAGATCACTCATGAATGGCCTATAAAAATTCAAGGAGCCCACTAGCCCACGCACTTCCATTACATTTTGTGGGGCTTGCAGCTTTTCAATAGCGACCACGTTGTCAGGATCAGGCCTTGACCTAGTGGCGGAGATGACATGTCCCAGGTATTTCACTTCCGGCAGGCAGAACTGATATTTATTAGGCTTAATGATCAGTCCACACCTCCGGAACATCTCAAATACCCACCTTAGTACCCGTATGTGTTCCTCACAGGTGCTCGTTGATATTAGTATATCATCGAGGAAGGTGTGGATCTCGCCCCCAATTTTTTTCCTTAAGATTGACACCAGATACTTTTGAAATATGTGTGAGGAGTTCTTTACCCCTTAAGGCAGCCTGGTTAACTGGAATTTGCCCCATGGGGCCTGGAATGCATAGCACTCCCTCAGTGACTTATCTAATGGAATCTGGAAATATCCATTGTTGAGATCAAGCACTGAGAAAAAGCTATGACCCCTCAACTCCTCCAGGATGTCTTGGATAATTGGGGCGGGGAAATCCACAGGGAAATCCACAGGGGAAATCCACAGGGATGCTATGCTCGTTGACCTGCCTCAAGTCCAATGTTATGCGTACCTCCCCATTCTTCTTGGGTACCACATGTACCAGGGAGTTCCATGGTGATACACTGGATTTAATGATGCCCGCCTGCTCTAACTTTTGACTTGTATGCATCATGATATATATATGGTATTCTGTACTGCCTGATAAATATTGGCCTTGACCTGTCAATTATATAGTCTGCCACAAAATCTTTGACTCCACGCACGCATGCAACCTCATTCCCAAAGCACTCTCTGAATTCGTAAATAGCGCACCTAACCGCAGTCTCAGCCTCAGGCACCAACGGTCCAATATGCATCTCCCCAATCGGAATACACACCTCAGTTCCCAACAACACAACCATGTCCACCGCCTCCTCCCCATTTCTCATATTCTCAAGTATTCACACACAAAGAACGCTCCTGTAGCACAGTCCCCGTATAGCCGGCCATTTTTGGCTCTGGGCCTGCTCTCCCCTGCCTCTGCTCCTTCTACAGGCATATTGACCACAGATAATTTACACCTACACCGTATCTAACTTCCAACTAACACCACAACAGGTACACCCACACTACTATCCACACAGCACACACATTTACCCTTTAGCTACCCCTAATCCAGAAAATGCTGGACTAGAGAGTCCCTGTTCGGGCGCGAAAATGTGCCCTGAGGCGTGGATGGGGGGGACCAAACGTACCCCCAACAAAAAAGGACCAAGCCCACGCGTGCCAGGAGTGGGTTTTTAATGACTCGCAGAGGGGAGGTGGGTGACTAGCCAAAGAATAGGCTTGCGGTGAAAACAAGACAGCAATATTTAATTTGGAGTTTAATATAAGTTAATTACAATGAATACATAAATAAATGGGGCCCCGATAAACAAAATTGATAATAACAGAAAATAGTGAACAATTTGTAATTTACGAGCTATATAAAAAACTTCGCAATTATGCATCAACAATTGAGAAACTCAGTTCAAATTATACAACTTATGTGGTACCCAACACATGATTATATGGTACCCAACTGCGTTGCGCTGTACAAAGGTAAGCTTAAGAAGCTTTCACATCGGAATACCGGAACGCATGGAAAGCGTCACGCTCCCCTTATTCTATGCAAATTCCTGTTCAGGGGCTTCTTTAAAACGAAGTTTCCTGAACAACAGGAGGCGAGAAGAGCAGTAACCCCTATTAGCAGCTAATGTATGCACAAATATGCTTCCTGTTCCCCTCAACTTGGTAACCTTATCGTTTAAACCAAAATAGAATAAATATTAACAGGACTTATAGGTTATATTTCAAGAAAAATTGTCTCTCTGGTTGGCATCAGACAACCAACAACTCATGCAAACTCAGAAAGTTAGTTCTCTTTGCTCTAATAGAGATGGCACTAATCACGTGGCCTTCGTTCGTTCGTGACGATTAGAAGCGCAAAACGCACAATTGGGGGGGAGCATCGGACCAATTCCATACGTCTCGTTATAACTATGTACATCAGTTAGACCAGGAGGAATAAATGGAGAGATCTCACCAATCACAAGTAGCATCCAACGACGATTTTCTTAACTTAGTAGGAACTCCATTATTGTGAAAAACGGACTGCGTTCCATTCCCTCTGTAGAAACGCTCGCTGGTGACGAAACTTCCTTAATAGCTGTCCGTTCAGCATAAAGGAATCGTTGCGAACATTTTTATTGAACACAAATAGTCGAATACCGTTTTCTTCATAATTCTTTATAGAAACAAACAGAAAAAACTGCGGAACGTCGAACACCGAGCGTTGGCCGTCTTCTTCGAGCTTCCCTGAGCAACAAAGCATGCGCTCTCTCGCAACAACAGAACAATGCTCATTTTTTTATTATTTGGCTGGAAAAAGCCGTAACAACCATGGCCAACAAAGCTCAGCATCAGCCACAATTGTTACCTCTTTTCCCGTTAGACTTATCAGTGCTATAAAACAACAAACACTCATTTTCCCAATAAACAAAAACAGATCTACTACCACAAATCCTCCATTAACAACACACATGCATACATGCAACCAATTTCAACTCTTTAATCCAACTTCCATTTTTTACAAACGCAACAAACCACACCTACGTATATACTGCCATACCACTACATCCACTAAAAAACCAGAACACCATAAATCGCAACGAAAAAAACAAACAAACATACACTGACCCAGCCACAAAATAATGTTTGACAGAAATATTCCAACACCTAATTAAACAACAAACACGTTCATCATTAAAATTTTCCAGCAATGGTGATCAGATGTATACATTTAACTGGCAGTACATGTTCTGCCCACACACCACCCTAAGGGGCGGTATTTTGAAATGTCATGTGGAAAGCTTGAATTGCCATGTGTTTGTGAATAGGAGAGGGATTGACGCATCGCATCGCAGCTGTTTGCTTCGGCATATACTACGTCTTTGTGAAAGTAGCTTTAGACATTCGAGCCGTCAGCATAAAGCAGAAAGAATTTTGCGTGGGAAATGGATAGAAAGGAAGAGAAAACGGCGAAAGACAGTCGAGCGTTTGTCGTGGGAGAAATTTCCAAGGCTTAGATTCTCAGTCTCCGAAAACGGTGTTAGGAATAATGTTATTTATATGGACGAATGTTTGAGTGCTTAAAAATACGACTGCATATGCGGTACAGTCACAAATATATTATTCCTCTTGTGCACCCATGTGCAGGGGTTTGTCTGATATACAGACATGAAACTTGTACAACCTCCAAGTGAAGCAAGGGAGGGTGGAACTCGTGAGGGCAGTGACAAATAATGATGTAGGCAGCCTGGTTAGATAAACCAGGCCTTTAATTTGCAATAATTAAAAATATTTAGCCAACAAGATCAGACAAGAGTTATAAGGGGCCCACTTAAGAATAACAATGAAGAATAACAACGTAATAGTGAGATAACACAGTCCCCTAAAACAACACAGCGTGCTACTTGGTGCCTACTGCCCCTAATACGTTTCAAACAGCTGTCATAAGTGTGATCAGCTGCATCACATGCGAATGCCACACACATTTTCAGAACCTCTGCCTACTTCACAAGGGAAGGGGATCACTTCTGCAGGCTCAGCTTGACATTAAAATTACACTTACACAAGAAATTATTACCTCCTGTTAAGACCCTCAGTTGGCAACACCGCTGAATCATTCTAACCTAAGTGATAAGTTCAAAATCTATCGGCGTAGCAGTAAATATTCACTACAAAAAAACACTACAAGGGGTAGAACCGCACACAGGCCACTGGCTGGCACAACCGAACAAATACAGTTCCATGCCCGATGCACCTAAAAAGTTAGCTGAGATGGGGAGAAACGGAATTAACTAAAAAAATGGAAAGTTCTCACAGTTCTGCGATGGTATGCTCTTTTCTCAATTTTGAAGACTTTTATTCCAAAGAGAAACATCGCTTGTCACCGACGGACAAAAGAATATCATGAACTCCGAATGCCATGAGCGCTCTCTAAAAGTTCATTTTGCCACGCTCATGTCCCACATCTTAGAGATTCTTTTTTTTAAACAATCAACAGAGAATAATCCACAGTAAAAAAAAATTTTGCGGTCAAACATGCCAGTTACTTTAACCGATGAAGTCGGAACAACATCGCCATTACGAACTGGACAATTTTTTTTCTCTTCCTATATTCTTCTCATTATCGTCACTCTTCAACTTGCACGGGCCAACAACAAAACCCCTCAAAATTTGTCAAAATGTGTGCACAAAACTGTAAATCCACCCGTTTGTGTGACTTTCGGTGGAAATCATCAAAATTTTGCAAAAGATGAGCGAACCTCTAAATCTACACCTTTGGGTGACTTTCGATGGGAATCATGAAAATTTAGCAAAACGTGTCCAGGAACCTGTAAATCCACCCAACTAGTTGACTTTCGGTGGAAATCCTGAAAATTTGGCAAAGCATGTGCACATAACTGTAATTCCACCCTTTTAGGTGAATTTAGGTAGAAATCATGAAAATTTGGCCAAAAGTGTGCAAGAAACTGTAAATCTACCCGTTTGGTTGACTTTTGGTGGAAATCATCAAAATTTTGCAAAAGTTGCGTGAACCTGTAAATCTACACATTTGGGTGACTTTCAATGGGAATCATGAAAATTTGGCAAAACGTGTGCAAGAAAATGTACGTCCATCCATTTGGATTATTTTCAGTGGAAATCATTAAAATTTGGCTAAAAGTGTGCACAAAGCGGTAAATCCACCAATTAGGCTGACTCTTGATGGAAATCATGAAAATTTGGCAAATTCTGTGCACGAAACTGTAAATCCACCTATTTGGGTGACTTTCGGTGGAAATCATGCGAATTTGGCAAAACATGTGCACAAAACTGTAAATCCACCCATTTCGGTGAAAATCATGAAAATTTGGCAAACTGTAAACCCGCTACAACAAAGCCCTCCCATACCAATGATGAGGGTCAACAAACAAAGCATAAACCTCAATGCTCTTAACAACGCAAGAAACATAAATACTAAACACTAGCTTTTAACAAAGCAAAAATTGACCCTTCACTGTAAAAGTGAATAATCTCCCACAGTGAAAAATAAATTTACAAAAACATTTTTAAAAACAAATAGCTATAGGGACAAAAACACTCCAGGTGCACATTAACACATCCTCCTCCACCCGACATACAGGGTCTTTCATAATTGGTGTCCCTTCTTTAGGTCCAAATAACGGCTCAAGGGGAACAGGTGGGGGGGAAAAGGAATATTGATTCCACTAATTCTAAATAAGAACATTTCGTGTCCCTGGGGGTGAAGGGGTAAATTTTGAAAATTTTAATTTTGTAGGGGTAGGGGTTAGACCCCATGTGTTATTTAGAAAGTTGTTGAGCATCATGTAAAATGTGGGTTTAGCAAAAAATTCGGTGAAAATATCTCATGCTCTGCCCCCTTTATCGAGTGGACAAAAACCATAGTTATTAGAAAACAGTAGGGCCCACATTTGGAAAAATAATGAAAATGAATGAGTCGTTACCCTGGAAAGCTAATAAACTCAACTGGGCTTTTTCTCCCAGGAAAAACATTGTGAAATTTGAAAACTGTCCCCTTTTATGAGTTTTTCTGTTTTTGTCAACATTAGCTAGCCATACCTTTCACTTTACCTACTCGATAAAGGGCAGGGGATGAGATTTTATTTGCTCTACGATGTGGTCTAACCCCTACTCCTACACAGTTAAAATTTTCAAAATTTACCCCTTCACCCCCAGGGACGCAAAATATTTTTATTCTGAATTAGGGGACATTACAGCCAAATAATCAATATTCATTTTCACCCAATCTGTTCCCCTTGAGTCGTTATATGGACTTAAAGACGGGACACCAATTATGAAACACCCAGTATAAAGCTGACCTACAATCACATGCTCCCCACCTAATCTCCAAAATACCCTGTACTTCAATCCCAAAGGGGAGTGGGCATGAGGGGGGGAAATGTGCACATGCACAGCTAAAGTTGAACACAGAACTCAAAACAAAGCTTCAAGTATTTCATACACTTGGCCACAGCTACCACTCCAGCTCACAAAATCACAGCTGGTGCCCCTTATCCAAAAAAGTAGGCACATCCCATGCCCTGTGCTTGGTAGACACCGCTTTCATATGGGTCCACTTAGTGCTTGGTACTCTTATGCCGGTTGTTGACCTGATTCCAAACTGGCAACCTGTGCTGTGCTGTAGCACATTCCCTGGATCAATGTCCCTAGGGGCAGCCGAGGCAGCAGTGGGTGCATTAACCTCACACACATTCGGTACAAGCTTCTTTGCACCTACTCCATCCTGCCCCCACCTGGCCTTTCAGCCTGAATTACAGGTTCGTCCTCCGGTACCTCCAACACCTTTGGAGACACAAGAACAACTGGGGGAGCATCACCACTGCCTATATTAATCCCCAAATCGCCGGCATGTGACAGCTGCTGCTCCGGTCATTCTAGATGGCTACTTGGGACATCGCCCTCTTGGCTTTTCCCACACTAATTTACAACCTCTCCCCTTTCTTCGTCAGTAATGGTCCCGTCTGTGCCCACAGCCACTCCTTTCATTACAGGCTTGTTTTCATCCATGGCAAACCCAGGATTCTGTGGTCAGGTCCACAACCACACCCTGTTTTTGTGGATAACCTGAGTGTCCCTAAACCTCTAACCAATCATTTTAATTAACAATCGGGATTCCCTCCTAACCACCCAGAATGGCCCAAAACCCTTTCCATTGGTCTTACCCATAGAGATACCAGTGCCCCCTACTAATTCCTTCCAGCTCACTTACCCTGAGCTGGGGCTATCTAATGGGCCACCCTCGATTCATCAGCTTGAAGATACCAACATCAGAGCAGAAGCTCTGGCTACCATGACCACACTCACAGTGCTCAGCCATCGTACAATCCCAAACACTCACATTTCCAATACCCATTTGCTGAGCGACTGAACCCACCAATCCATGACAGAACAAGTCACAAGCCTATTAATCAGATCTTCCACCTTCTGTAGTAACAATGCTCAACAGTCACAATCGTTATGCATGGTGGCTCACTCAACACACACTATTCCCGCACTATTCACCCAACCGCACTCACACTAGTTGTGCCCGTAAAATGCCGGACTAATGAGTCCCTGTTCGGGTGCCATTATGTGCACCCACGTACGGGGTTTGTCTGATCTGCAGACCTGAAACTCGTATAACTTCCGAGCGGTGAGGCAATGGAAGTTTTAACTCGTGAGGGCGATCACAAATATTGGTATAGGCAGTGTGGTTGAAAAAACCAAGCTTTTCATTTGCAATAATTAAAATTAATTAACCAGCAAGATCAAAACAGGGGCCCCTTAAGAGCAATGAAGACTAACAACGTAATTGTGCATCAATTAACAACTACAAGTCACATGAAATTAACACCCAATTTAAAAATAAATAGTGCATGGCAATTGGCTTCTCGCCAGCACAAGCATTCGTAATCTCAGTAGGCACTAATCAAACCGACTGTATTGGACTGTTCACCTGCAGCTGCTACCACACCCAAAAACACTAAAGAATCCGAGAGTCAGTAGGCCCGAGCATTATCATGTACACGCCGAGCACCCCTTTTATTTACAGGCACCCCGCAAACCTTCTAGCCCTATGTTTAAGCCAACTCGGTGGGGAGGGGGAAGAAGTGCTGTAATCCCCTTATATCAAAACTTTGAGTTACTCGCACTCAAACAACACAGCACACTACTCGGTGCCTACTTCCCCAAATACGTTTCAAACAGGTGAGATAAGTGTAATCAGCTGCATCACAAGCCAATACCATGCAGAGTTTCAGAACCTCTGCCTGATTCACAAGAAAAGGGTTTCAATTGTGCGGGCTCAGCTTCACATTAAAATTACACTCAGACAGGCAATTATTGCCTCCTGTTAAAACCCTCAGTGGTCAATGCTGCTGAATCATTCTGATCTAAGCGATAAGTTCAAAATCGATCAGTGTAGCAGTGAATGTTCATTACAAAAAAGCACTGCAAGGGGTATAGCCACACAGAGAACTTCAGCGCCATTACTAGGTGGACAGTTTCTTTTCTCGACTCTTCCTATATTTTTCTCATCATCACTCTTCAACCCACGGACCAACAACTAAACCCCTCAACAAAACGACAGCCCTTATTGCAGGTTTTCTCCGAAAATCTTCCCGCTACAACAAACCTGTCCCCCCATACCAACGATGAGAACTCTGTTACAGTGTCAACAAACAAAGTATAAATCTCAATGCTCCTAACAACGCATTAAAAGTAAACACTTAACACTACCTTATAACAAAGCAACAATTGAACCTTCACTGTAAAAGTGAATAAAAGCAACATCCTTCTATAGTGAAGAATAAATTTACAAAAACTTTTTTTAAAACATAGCCACTGGGACAAACACCCCCTCCCCCACTGGACATATACCACTTACCCACGCTCACAATCTAATGAAATTTATTCACGTTTTGCAGTTGAAGATAGTAGCAGCTTTTGTCGCCACTATTAGGACCACATTTACCTCACGCCGAGAATAATATGAATCAAAACCACAAGCAAAGTGGCTGAGCTTCTAGGAATGACACTGTTTTACATGGTAATTTCATAATATTTCAACATAATTTAATTGAAAGGTTCAACATAGAAATTCGTTTCAGCTACATATTCTTGCTATTGATAGTTATTATGGTGAACAGTGAAGGCCTTCGTGGTTAAATTCTTTGAGATGGCATTTTTGCTAGACAGAGACATTATTCTAGGCATTATCATTTATAAGGCAATTTATAAGCCAACGTAGGAGTAATGATGCCTAAGGAAGATGATTTCCCATCTGCATAAGCGGCCACTAAAAACATTGGCCCAAGGTTAAGCAAGCTGTTCATTTATTTATTGTGGATATCGCCTTCAAGTAATACGCTAGTGCTAAGATATTTCATTATTTCCTGCCTTATTATTATCAAATTGTGAATAATTATTATAAACAAATCTTATTTTAAATTTATTTAATGAGTGTTATTGCATATTGTATTCCCTCAAACGTGAATTAGATAACGTGTTTGCTAATATGGTTTAATGCATTGCCAGTCATACATTTCTTAATTTGGGAAAACTTTCAGGAGTCTTAATAACTTTGAATCTTTGTTATTGCATATTGCTAATACTGGATATTTCGTTGGTTTGTTTCCTAGCGAAGTAAATTAACCATCGTGGGAGTTTTTCTATGAGCCAGGTATCCTCATCACAAGCGTAATTCTAGTGCAACGGGCAGCATACGCCAAGCTGGGGTTCAGCTTTTCCTTGTTCCGTGCCAAGGAGTGGGCCATCGAAACAATTGCCATTATTAGGACTCCAGCTGGGCATTTGGCGATGTGGGCATCTGTAAATTTCTACTGCCGATATGTTTAACATTAAATCCTAATATATAGTGATTTTCTTCATAACCTAAATATTTTTAACTGAACAGTGATCAGTTGTGTAATGCCATTTTCAAGTTTTCAAGTCTGAATAAACATTTATTATTTCATTTCATCTTTTTGCATTACCACTTATTTTTATACGTGATAGAAAGGGTGCGCTTGGTAGCCGAGAAAGACTACATTTAGACTTCTAGTTTTGCCTGCCAATCCCGCCCGCAATGAGTGACACTACCAATTAACAGTTCTGATATTCTGTATGGTTTTGTGCGCTAGATAGAAGGACTCATTGTAGTACTCATTTGTTGTGTTTCATGGACCTTTGTGTATAGGAGCTATTTTCCTAAGCGAAAAGATAATCGGAAAGTATTAATGGAGAGTAAACACCAAGGTATCAAGAGGCGAATGATAGCCTAATCGAAAATAAGATTGGGGTTCATAATAATGATGGCTTCTCCGAAAATATGATGCTGGGTAAAAGTAAGGCTCGCAAGAAGAGAAAGACGAAGATAAAAGGTCGCTTAAAGAATTGTAGTCAGACGTTCGGAAAACGGGAAAATCCTAAGAAAGGAAATGTAAAATCTGACGAGATATGTAATGATATTGTCCCTCAATTTTCGTCCAGCGGAGTAAGGCTAGATGTTAAAATGGGCCTACCAGGAGAGTCTGTTCAGGAGAAGCACAAGAGGATGAGTTGGAATTAACACCGAGTAAAGTAGAAGTTTATGATAAAGCACAGGGAATAGTCGATGGGCCCAAGTGGCAAAATATTAAACTGGTGTTACAAAAGAAATTAAGGCGTTTATTGATTCATTGGAAAAGGGAAGTGTTGACAAGCAGCTCTTAGATATTTATGGGGAGTGTTTAAGTAAAATGTATCCAGATAAAGCTGCTAGCCAAATAGGTGTAAATGGGATTGTACATTCGATGACCGAGAAAAAGAAAGAAAAAAAGATAGTGTAGAGCGCAGTGATAAAGTTATTAAGATGGATAAAGACGATAGTGATTTACAAATGGAGTCAATTTCGTTTGTAGTGGATAGTACGGAACTGCTAATAACGAATATGGATATTGTAATGAAGAAAGTTTGTGGTAATTCGGGAAATGCCGAAAGCGAGATATATGATAAGGGTGGAGAAGGAGTAATATTTACGAGGCAGTTAATAGAAAAAAGCTAGCAGTTCGCCAGGTACAAAAGAGGACTCTGATATGGAGTGTATTTCGGAAGGTGTACTAGAAAGACAAGATTTAAAGCTTCAAAGCCAAGAGAAGCAAATTAGCCTGTATGAATCAAGATCGAATAAAGTGAAGAAAGATGAAGGATTGGATGAGCAATTGCTCAGAGATAGTTTTCAGACGGAACTGTTGAAGGCTACTGAGCAAATAATTCGTACATTATATCAAATTAAAGATTTAGTCATTATGTGGATTGGTAAAGAGACTTGATTTAAAACTGATGTGGAGAATAATCAATCCCACGGTAATAAGGAGAGTCGACATTAGAGCCCTTAGCATATGTCTGGAAGAATTTCGCTCTGAAAATGGGCAGAAGTCGGTCAAGCATTTATCGCGGAAGATCCAAGGCTCGGATTCTCAGTCTCCAAAAGTGGTGTTAGGAATAACGATATTTCTATGGACGAATGTTTGAGTGCTTTGGAGTATGATACCATACGTGGTATGGCCACGAATAATTAGTCTACCTCATCTACCTCATGGCAAAAATGGTATGATATGAAACGACGAGCAAAGCAGCTGCGCTTCTAGGAGTGACTCTTTTTTACACAATTATATCATAAATTTTCAGCAAAATTTAATTGCAAGGTTATACACTGAAATTCGTTTTAACTACGTATTCTTGTTATCAATAGTTATTACAATGAACAGTCAAGGCCTTCATGGTATATTCTTTGAGATTGAATTTATGCTAGTCAGAGACATTGTTCTAGGCATTTTCCTTTTCGGTTTATCGGGCTATATACAAGCCAACGTAAGAGTAATAATGCCTAAGGAAGATGGTTTCCCGTTTGTATAAGCAGCCAAAGAAAACATTGGCCCAAGGCTTAGCAAGCTGTTCATTTCCTTATTGTGGATATCGCCTTCAAGTAATAGATACTGCATTATTGACTGCTAAGATATTTCATTATTGAGCAAAATTGAGTCTTGCCCTATTAATTATAAAATTGTGAAGAATTATTATAAACAAATTTTATTTTAAATTTATTTAATGGGGGTCATTGCATATTGTATTCCCCCCAACGTGAATTAGTTAATGTGTTTGCTAATATGGTTTATTACATTGCCAGTCATACATTTTGCAATTTGGGAAAACTTTCAGGAGTCAAAATAATTTTGATACTTTATAATTGCATATTGATTGTTTCCTAGCAAAGTAAATACACCACCGTAAGAGTTTTTCTTTGTGCCAGGTATCCTCATCACGAGCGTAACCCTGGTACAACGGGCAGCAAACGTCAAATTGGGGTCAACATTTCTCGTTCTATGCCAAGGAGTGGGCCATCAGAGCAACTGCCATTATTAGCATTCCAGCAGGGCGTTGGCGAAGTGTGCATCTGTAAACTTCCACTGCCAATATATCTGTATAACATTAAATCCTAATATATAAAGATTTTCTCCATATTGTAAATATTTTTAACTGAGCAGTGATCAGTTTGTAATGCCATTTTCAAGTATTCAAGTCTGCGTAGACATTTATTATTTCAGTTGATCATTTCGCATTACCACCTTTTTAACACGCGATAGCCTAAAACTACTACTAAGTTTGGCACTGATACTAATGAGTTAAGTAAAGCAAAAAGATTAACTAAGCACGGTAATTTGGCGCTGAAGGTATCACCAAGTTCAGGGAACCTCAAATGTCTAAAAAAACTAAAGAAAAGGGTACTGCTCTATCTTCGAGGAAAACCTCTGCTACAAAAAAATCACGAGTTGTAATATTGCCAGTCTGAATCTGCAGAAAAAGGCTGCATAATCAAGTCCTTTAAATAAATTGATTAAAACAAAGGGCTAAGTAGTAATGGTTCGAACAAAAATAGGACCACAGTGTAAAATTTACGGACGCTTGTGTGATTCCAAGAACTGTGTGGAAATTAGAGGCATCAAATGGAGAGATACCCAGTATGTACATATCAATAAGATTGTATGCTACTCCACATAAAATATTTACTAGGACGAATGCACATTTCGGCAGCCAAGCTGCCTTCTTCAGCATACAAGGGAAGCTTCGATCAGAGTAGACTATCTATTTTGATGAATTGTGAGAGAATTACCCGGTTTATATAGCTACAGTATATTAACCAATACAAAGAATTACAGAAAAAGGTAAGTTATACAGAGACAGCCAAAGAAAAGATTAAAAAATATGACTCAATGTAAGTTGCGATCTGATTTGATGGACGTCACGATTGGTCATTGGTCCTCGTTTGCTGGTCTTCTATTAGTTCTGGGGTTATTGCTCTGGATTGCTGTGGTCAAGTTCGGTATTTTGATCAGTCCTCCGACTTTTTTCAGCTTCGTTACGTCCAGCAGGCCACCATCGCTGTTCGGGAGTGTATCTGGTTCTTCACAGCTGATCTCATAGGACTCCAGGAAGTTCAAAAGTATTGGATCTCCCGTGTAATGCAGGATGTCGAAGTCTTCTTTTCAGTAGTCGTGCTTCTGGTCCAAAATGTGGTCTGCATACCTCGACACTCCAAATTTCCCATTTTTAATGCACCTTAGCTGTTCATTAATTCTTCTGTACACTGCTCTCTTGGATTGTCCATAATACACTGCCTGGCATTTGGCGCAGGATAATCTGTACACTCAGGGTCTCGATTCTATCGGTATTACGTTTTTGGGGTTACCCAGTCTTCTTCCCACAGTATTTGTACTTCTGTAGACTATTTCAAGTCCGTATCCTCTGGCTATTTCATCTAATCCTCTGTTTAGCTGCCGGTTGTATGGTAACACTAGTCTAGCTGTAGTTTCTTTATCTGTGCTGAGCGTGGTGACTTCTTCCATTGCTTGTTTTCGTTTTACTTTCTTCATAATGGTGTCGATCCTCTCCTTCTGAAAACCGTTTTGCGTGGCGAAGTTCTTTATGGTTCTGATCTCAGTCTTCCTGTTTTCTTTGGTTAAGGGGATCGAGTAGGCTCTCTTTACCATGGGTCTAAAGGCCGACAGTTTATGTTGTTGCCAATGGTTGGAGTCACTCTTGATGTAATTTGCCACAAAGTTCTTTTTCCGGTATATGTTGAAGTCAAACTTATGGTTAACTCTAGATATACTGCCATTCTCTTCTGTTTCCATAGTGAACTTGATGTTTTGACATAGACTATTCAACTTGTCTAAGAAACAATTGATGTCCTCTTCAGTATTAGTAATGGTGAACACATCGTCCACGTATAGAGTCGAGACCTGGAGTGTACAGATTACCCTGCGCCAAATGCGAGGCAATGTATTATGGACAATCCAAGAGAACAGTGTACACAAGAATCGATGAACACCTGAGGTGCATAACAAATAAGAAATTTGTAGTGTCGAGGTATGCAGACCACATTTAGGACCAGAAGCACGTCTACCGAAAGAAGATTTCGACATCCTGCATAGCACAGAAGATCCAAGACTTTTAACTTCCTAGAGTCCTATGCGATCAGCTGTGAAGAACCAGACAGACTCCTGAACAGCGATGATGGCCCGCTAGACGTAACGCAGCTAAAGAAAGTCGCAGAACTGATCAATATACCGAAGTTGTCCACAGCTATCCAGATCAATAACCCCTAAACCAATAGAAAACCAGCAAACGAGGACAAATGACGAACCGTGACATCCATAAAATCAGATCGCAACTTACATTGAGTCATATTTTTTAATCTTTTCTTTGGCTATCTTTGTTTAACTTACCTTTCTCTGTAATTCTTTGTATTGGTTAATATAGCTATATAAACCGGGTAATTCTCTCACAATTCATCAGAATAGCTAGTCTACTCTGATCGAAGTTTTCCTTTCATGCTGAAGAAGGCAGCTTGGCTGCCGAAATATGCATTCATCCTAGTAAATGTTTTATGTGGAATACCGGTTTCCTCGTGTTTTTTCTAAGGTCCGTCCACAGTATCTGGCTCCTATGATTTGAAGATTGTATGCATTGGTAATATGAATGAGAAAAACCCTTATAGAAGACATAGCAGTGATGTATTTGAAAAAGGTTTTGATTCTGTAGTATGTGTAGAAATCCCAAGCAGCACTCCAAGTAGTCACTAGTTCTTGTTATGTGTAAAATTGGTAGAGACTTTACAACACAACAAAAGGAGAACAGAGTTT